>JANAVB010019800.1:19040723-19130723 GCA_029216955.1 Iris pallida
AGTTGCTGCGACAAAATACCGTTCGCTTCGTTCCCGAGCGCGTCACGACGGAACTTCGTGCAAAACGCACGAATAGTCTGTTTCTTGCGTCGGGGAGGACGATGGTGGCCAGGGGAAGTTCGCCGGAGGCTCATCGACCGAGGGGAACCGGCCACAGCAGTGTGGCGGCGCGGCGACACAGCGGCGGCCTGCGCGCGCAACGTGCCTGTGCTGCAGCGCTGCTCGGCAGTGTAGGGGGTGTGCTCGTCGGCCTGGCACGACGGTGGCCGTGGAGGCGACGACGGACGGTGGTTGGGTTATGGTGGTGGAGGTGATGATGGTGTGAGTGGTAGTGGTGATTGTAATGGTGATGGTGGTGAACTTGATGATGGTGGTGTAGTAGTGAGGAGGAGAAGATGGTAAAGAAGGTGGTGGCTAGTGGAAGGGTGCTCGGCCAGGGGAGGAGGTCGGCTGTGGTGCTGGTGTTGTGGCGAAAATGGTGGTTCGGGTCAGTTTTTAAACATATGGGTCAAAATTCGGTTCTTACTAATAATAAAAAATGGTTTCGGTTCGGAGTTCGGGTTTGAAAAATAGGTCCGACCCGAACCGAAAATCGAATAACCCTCTCCCATATATATTTCTCTCCACTCTTTTCAGAAACACCAGCCAGCCTAACCACAATAGCGCCTCTCTCTCTTTTTCTCTCTCAGTCACGCGGATTCTGTCCCAACAGCCTAACCTAAAAAAAATTAGCCGCCTCCTCTCTCTCGGATGAGAACGGGAACCTACCTCCTCTTCTTTCTTCAACTTCACGCCGACTCTCTCTCCTCTCTTCTCTCCGTGCGCGTGGATTCCTCCCATTTCCTCATCGTCCTTAACGGCGAGGCCGTGAGGCACCGACGGCTTGACCCCAACGCGTGCCACGGAGGAACATGAGGCGGGCGATGGCCGCGAGGCACCGGTGACTTGTCCACACCGCTGTCCACGGAGGAGCATGCGCGCACATGTCGTCCGTCTTCATAGGTCTGTTTAGTATTTTTCTTTGATTTTTTTTCAGTTTCTTTGGGTGATTTGTTGATTTTGAAGTCGGAAGAGGTCATGATATGAGGTCTATTTGTTCTATTTTTTGTGGATAAACTGTGATTTACATATGATTGTTATTAGTTTTGGTTTATTGTACTTCAATCGGTCATGATACTCTACATACTCTATTGTTTCATCCCGTAGGCTAGAAGCCAACATGACATAAAAATGGCAATCTGATCAGAGGAAGATATCATGATACCTGAGAAAAATGGTTAGTAACTTTTAGTAATCAAAATAATTCATATTTTCTCATTCCTTTCAAAAGATTCATTATTTTCTTGATACTGATCTGATCTGGACTCGGGGATCAAATTAGAGCTTTTTGGTGAGGGATTGTTTCTCGGATGAATTTCTGACTTTTTTTTTCGTCCTCCGACTTTTTTTTCCTCCTTAATTGACTTTGAACAATCACTTATTTTTGGAGTCTGCTGACTGAAAACCGAATAAACCGAACCGTTTTAACTCGGTTCGGTTCGATTTTTATAAAAACGGTTCGGTTTCGGTTTTTAGAAATACGGTTTTTGGTTTGGTCGATTTTCTGAAAATCGGATCAGTTCCAACCAAACCGAACCTTTGCTCACCCCTAGAAGGAAATGAAGCACAAAATAGAGTGTCTGAGTGGACCGAAGGTCATTGGTGAAGAGCGTCTCGAGTAGATCATTCATAAGAAGTTGGTTCTGAGAAAACGACTGGTCTGGTGCTCCTAATTAAAAGTCACGGTAACGTGCAAACGATGATCAAAGATAAAAGTGGGAATAATTTCTCAACGATTAATTGGTCTAAGTTGACCGAATTTGCGCGATACAAAAGAGCACAAGGAACAAGTTTAAGTGGGACATGATATCAAAACGAAGATAATCTTGTCTACTACAAAACTCGTGAAGAGAGTTTACAGAGATTGGCATCCTGACGCTCAGAAGTCAAAGTTACGGAAATAGCATTAATGATAAAAAACAATTAAATAAAAATATTTATCGAAAATAATTCATTCAAAAAATTTAAATAAACCCTGAAATTCGGGGCTTACACAGAATAATTAAAAATACTAGCTAGAAGTATCCATAAGTCCAATTCTGGACACAGGGGCAAAATGATATTCGGATCAAGATGCGGTCCAAGTTAGACCCACCTTGCACCGAAAAACATATCAAGATCAAAGTTACAAAATCAAGCACTATATGTCTACGAGTCCAGAATGACGGCACGAAATCCAACGGTATGTCCGAAGTGGATTCCGATGAGCGATCTCAAAATAGCCCGTTGACTCGGACATTAGAATCCGTTTTGCACGAAATGCATGCTGCGGAGTCCAAGTCCCTAAATCTAGCAAAGCATATGTCACGAGTCCAGAATGATGATACAAACCCAACGGTATATCCAGAAGTGGATTCCGATGAGCCGATCTCAAAATGACCCGTTGACTTGGACAGTGGGGTCCACCTACACCGAAATGCGTGTCAGGACTCACGTCCTCCAAATCAAGCAAACTTTATATGAATGTATGCCAGAATGATGCCACGAGTCTACTGGTGGTGTCAGAATTGGAATCCGGAGTCTAGGGTCCAAAATTAGAATTTTACAAGTTGGAAATTATGAATTCGGACGACCAACATTGGCGTCAAATTCAACCAATCAAACAAACTCACATTTGAACAAAACTTAGAACACAAGAAGAGGGTTATACCAGCTGTGCACAGGTACTGGCGGCACATCAAACAGAGCTGCGACAACGAAGATAAATCCACGAAGTTGGCTCCACAAAACTGTCCAAAATGAACATAATTATTCACGCAACTTGGCGGTCGATTTTGACATATCAAATGGATGAATTAACGGATGAAACTTAGGGGAGTGAATAGGGATATACCAAAATGGAGACGAAAGAAACTGATCAACGATCCAACGATCGGATTGTCCAAAAATGTGTACGAAGTTGCTGTCCCGAAATACACTTTCTGAATTTTGAAACGTGCGCATCGGCGGGATTTCGTACCAAACGCACGAATCACCTAGGTGGCGCATCGGGGAAGACGGTGGCCGCCACAGGGAGGGCGCCTAGGGTTCGCCCGACCATGGGTGGCCGGTCACAGCGGTGCGCGGGCGCTGCAGCTACTGTCGGAGCTGCTGCCTTGGCAGCTACTGCTGTGGCTACTGCAGCTGCTGCTGCCTGCGCGTACTACTGCTGCTACACAGTTGCTTGCTGTCGCTGCTATTCACCGCTGCGGCCATGGCTGACCGAGCCACAGCAGGCCGAAGGGGAAAGGAAAGAAGGCGGAGTGGAGGAGAGAAGAGAAGGTTGATGGTGGTGGTGGTGGTTTAAAGAAGAAGAAGAACATGAAGAAGAAGAAGAAGAAGAGAAGAAGAAGAGAGGAAATGCAGAAGGAAAAGGAGGGGTTCGGCTGTTGGTATGGGGAGAGTGATGGCAGGGTGAAAGTGATAGAAAAAGAGAGGAATTAAGAGAGAGAGAGAGAGAGCGGGGGGGAGATATATATATTTATATATTAATAGAAAGAGAGAAAGATAGGTATTTGTGAAGAGAAAGAGAAAGAAAGTTGAGGGAGAGAGAGAGTTCGGCTAGGGGTGTGTGTGCTGGTGATGTGGGAGAGGGGTTAGGTGTTGTACAAGGGAAAAAGGGGTATGGTTGTGAGTGTAGGTAGGTTAGAGAGAGAGAGAGAGAGAGAGAAAGAGAGAGAGAGAGTTTGAATCTTTCAAAAAGTAAGGTGTAATTGATTTGTGATTAAGCAAGGGGTTATGGGTGTCATGTGAAATTTTTCCAAGAAGCTTGTGTGTGGCCAAATGAGACTAATTGACATAAAGGGGGTTTGAATGGGGATTAATTAGAAATTCCCCTAATGCGTGGTTAGGAGTGGGTCATTTGGATTATGGTGAATAATGCTAGGGTGTTTGTTGTTTTATAGGATGTAATGGTGTTGGGTGTGTAGAGTTTGTCATGAGAGTGGTCACATGCAATTGGGTTAGATTGTTGGTTTAGATTGGGTCAAGTCGGATTTGGTGTCACCATGACCCTAATTTAGGTCATCGATGACCATGGATAAATAAATAGCATGTAGGGACTCAAATGAATGGGACATAGGTTGAACATGCATAGTAGGCTCAAAATAGGCCTTGTCTATATCTTGGGTCGACAAGTTTGGGTCAAAATGGTGTCTCCAATTCAAGTTGGAAGTAAATGTGACTCAGTGGGGTGAATGAAGATCGGGTCTTGTGTCAGAAAAGTTGTGCGATAAAAATGAAGCACAAGATGGTGTGTCTGAGTGGGACACGAAGATAATGGGTGAAGAGTATCTCGAGCAGATCATGCATGCAAAATTGGTTTGGAGAAAATGACTAGTCTTGTGCTTCTAATTTAAAAGTCACGGTAACGTGTATATGATAATCATAAATAAAAGTGGGAATTTATTATAATTATCAAATTGCCTAAATTGACCCAAAAGTTGTGCAATAAAATAGGGTACAAGAGAACAAGTTTGAGTGGGACATGATATATCAACATGAAGATAAACTTGTTTAGATCAAAGCTCATGAAGGGCGTTTCGAGAGAATGACATCTCTTGTGCTCCAAAAATCAAAGTCACGGAAAGTATATTTAATGATCAAAATAATTATAATTAAAATATCTATAGAAATAATTACTTTAAAAATTTAAATAATCCCTAAAATCCAGGGGGCTTATAGACACCGTGGTTGATTGTGCCTGTACAAGCTACATGTCTAGTCTTGCATCAGTCTAGGACATGAATTCCTGTTACCACGGTCAGAAATTTACAATAAATTTGACTAGGTTAACAACTAGACTATCAAGTAGTTCATATAGAGAGATTTTCCAGTTACAGACGATCCCGTTATTCCGGCTACACAGTGGACTTGTAGCTTGCCGTAGAGTAGGGCACATTTCCAGCACACTGTCATGTGTTGCACTCTAAGTCATCTAATAATTTTTTAACTTTTGTTAAACTATTGTAACCTCGTCTGGATAACCTGGATAGTCTGCAGTGCTTGTGACTGCGGGAATATCCCATTGCATCTTGTTAGTAAATAGGCCTGTGACAACCCTAGTTAGCTAATGATAGTAAGCCGTAGGACTTGATTGGCCGTGCCTGAATGGTTGTTTCATGGTTAACATGGAAATTATATTTCCACCTCTTGTTTCTCCTACTGCAAGCCAATGTTTTATTTTAACTCAGTATTTCATGTTATTCAATTATGTTCTTTCTTCTATTCTTCTATTTATTATATGCTGGTTTTAGTTCCTTAGGGAGCCTCCCTTGTGGCACTTGCTCTTCTGGATTCTTACCCAGCTAGTTTTGTATGGACAGATTTGGAGTATCACCCGAGGATCTTTCTGCCTTCCAGCCAGATGGTGAACACTAGACGTAATCCTGGCAATGAGGGGTTCTCTTATTTTCCTCTCCCACTCTTTTGTAAATTATTCTTTTGATACGTTTAGCCACCGAGCAAGCGTTAGCTCGTGTTGAAATTTAATTTATGTCTGCCTAAGGGCTGTTGCATGATTGGCAAATCCTAGGGTTGATCATGTATGACTTAACTCTTGCTAGTATTCGCATTTTGTATGACTAGCTTCATGATCATCTAAATATGTAATATTTGGGACGTCTTACTTTGTATGTCTGATGATCTAACATATTGTACATTATTTGCTTGCTTGAGATTGAGACACTAGGCTTCCTCTTGACCATAAGAGACTGTTGGCTTGTAGATAAACCCTTATGCATCTAGACATCCGTGACCGTATTGCGAGGTGGGTTGCTGTAAACCCAAATTTTTTTAAAGATTTTTTTTGTATATTTTGTTGTTTTTATTTTAAAATTTCTTAAATAACTTGCTTTGAATTATTTTTGCTATTATTTATAAATATAGATTAATATATATATATATATATATATATATATATATATATATATATATATATATATATATATATATATATATATATATATATATATATATATATATATATTTTGCTATTATTTATAATATATATATATATATATATATATACATATATATATATATTTTATAATATATATATATATATATATATATATATATATACATATATATATATATATTATATACTATATATATATTTTTATATATATATATATATATATATATATATATATATATATATATATATTATATTTATATTTATATTTATATTTATATTATATTATATTATATTTATATTTATATATATATATATATATATATATATATATACCTATATATATAATACATATATATACATATACATATATATATATATACATATATATATATATATATATATTTTTTTTTTTTTTTTTCAACACAAAGAAAGATTTATTGAAGGCTGAAACAAAGCCACACACAACACAGAACCGGACCGGTTCACCAAAACAAAGCCACACAAACGCTAAACCGGTCCGGACCCCAACAGCACCCCAAAACAAAATTTGAAAATCAAAAGAGGCGCCCGTTCCCTGGGGTGGGGGGGGCACGAGGCGGCCAACGCGGGCCCCGAGGAGAACGTGGGCGCGGAAATCGAACGGCCGGGTGCGGGGCCCGAGGGGGCTCGGGCTCCGAGGGGGCGGCGGGACTCCCGAGCGCAGGGCAGGGGAGCTACGCCAGGGATGGGCGGCCGCCGGAGAAGGGTCGGGAGACCGGGGCGGCGAGAGACGCCGCCGGTGGCCTCTCCGGGCAAGGGGCTAAATCCGTAGCTGTGAGTGAACGGCGGAGGAGCCGGGGGGGCCAGACCGAGAAGGAGGCGGCGCTGAGCCCGAAGAGGAGCCTCGGCGAGGGGAGTGTCACGGCAGCCGGGAGCGAGACGCTGCGACGGTGCCAGGAGGGAGCCACGACTCGGGGAGCGCCACCGGGGAACGGCAAAGCGGTCCGGGACACTCAAAGGGAACGACGCCGGGGGGGAGCTGAGGACCAGACCGCCAAGGCAAGGAGGCGGAGCACCGGAACGCAGCCGCCGGCGCAGCCAACTCCGGGGGGGGGCAGCGCACCCATGCGGAGAGGGGGAACGGGAGCCCAGACGGAGAAGGGAGCCACACACCCGGGCGCAGGGGAGGGGGGACGACCCGGCGGCGGCAGCCACAGCGAGATGGGGACTCCACCGGAGGAACCGGGGAGGAAAGGGCGCCGCGGCGGGGGGCGCTATATATATATATATATATATATATATATATATATATATATATATATATATATATATATATATATATATTTTATATATATATATATATTTATATATATATATATATATATATATATATATATATATATATATATATATATATATATATATATTTCTGGGTGTACTCTATGTATATTATATATTAATATTATACATATACATGCTATGTATATATTGTAGCTTTTGTTAAAAATTATTGAATAAAATTTTACTAGGAATTATTTAGTTTTCATTAGTTACCAGTTTGCAAAAAAAGGGGGGGGGGGGGGAACTTGTGAATAGTGTGAAAAGCACTGTTCACCAACTCCCTCCCCGACCGCTCACAAAAACTTCCTGGGAACCCAATGCGAAGGGATTAACATTGAAATTCCTCAAATCTTCCCGAATTTTTTTCCAATCTCTTCCCATATCCAGATCTACCCAAGATTACCACGAATCCTTTTTAATTTCAAACTTAAATTCGAATTAAATTCTCGAATTTAAACCCGACATACTCAATAGCTGTCGACATCTTTCGGCAAAAATCCTTCGTGCTCAACTCCAACCCCACACACGATGTTCCCTGACCTCTGCGAGGCCTCTCCGCAGCCTGGCGAGCGCCTGCAGCCGCCGCGCGCCACTACCAGAATCGAAATACGTGGAGGATGGCGTTGGAACAGAGCATCTGTTCAGTTTAACTGACAGCAAGGTAACCCCCTTACCACTATCCTTTCTCCGTCCATGATTGATCATTTTCGATTTCGTAATGCTGATTAGTTTATGTCGAACTGATAGGTATTCGATAGGAAATTAAAACGAAATCAAGGCAAAACCTAAAGTTTTTCGAAAAACAGGGCAAGCAACAAACTGATCAGCGCACTGTTTGAAAGGCGATTATTAGCCTATCCATCAGAAGATTCAAAAATCTATTTGAATAGATTCACAGACAACCTTTAGGTGATTAAAACCCCACTGTCGGTTTTGTTTTTCGTGTAGTAAATTGTAGATAAATCGGTTTCAAACTTTTGAGAAAAATTAGCTTTTCGAACTATAAATTTTAGGAAACTTGACCGATACGACGTGTGTCCCGACAAACCGGGCGACGTGGTCGTACAATATACGCCAATATACGCATCAAAAGGCACGTATGGATGTTGCCAACGTGTGGGAACCGACGGAACTTGATTTTGTCGCGTGTGCGCGACGAAAGCAGCACGTATCCGTCAAGATACCCCCGTAGCGACGCTTTGCAAACTAGCCCATAACTTTCTGCACTTTTGACGAATCGACACGAAACTTACGCCATCAGGACCGAATTATTTTTCCTGGTCCGGTACGCCAAGTTTGGTTCGAATCTTAGAAGGTCGACCGGAACGCCTTTTTGACGGGCCCGCGACCCGCTCTAACGGGCAAATTTTTGCACGGCCCGCTGGAATCCAACTTTGGACATACGGTTTGATTTGTCTCCTCAAATCGGATCTGTAGTATATAGTTTGACGACTTTAGATACCGTAGATACGAGCACGTATTTTGGTACAAAACGGGTCCAACGGCGGACATCGTTTTGACCCAAAATTATAATTTTGCCCTTGTGTCCAGAATTGGACTTATGGGTAGTCTATCCCTGCTATTTTCCTTATTCTGGAAACGTTTGTGGTATTTATTTCAGCATCCGGGGACGTTTGTAAGATGTGACCTTCTGTGCTTCATTATTCTGTCGATTCGAGATATTGGACGTCGTCCTTCCTGCGCACAACCTCAGGTAAGATACCTTACAATTTGCTATTTATTTACTTTAGCCCATATTTTATGCATTTACTTATTATTTATTTTCTATAAAATAAACTGTGATACATGGCATAACTTGATAGAATCTTACTGTTCAGTTATATTTTCTGCTATGCATTATTTTCTTACATATGAAACTTAGACCCTTGTCATGTTGCATTCATAGGCCTTGACATATTTTTGACACGAACTCGCAAGTCGCATATAGAACTCGGACATGCGTAACTGGTTGGCCATGAGTATATATAAGCCGTACGATAGGATTAACCGCTGATAGTGTTTGCACCATTAGTTTGACTTAGCGGTTAATAGAGGTTCTGTGTTGTGGATACAACATAGTAGGCATTGGGTGGAGAGGACAATTCCTTAGTGTATTGGCTACTACGCACTTCCCTTTTGTGATCTGGATGCTCCGCTGGAGATACGGTGTGAGATGACCCATGATTACTAACGGCCACTGACGTTCTGTAGAACGTTATGCTCTTATTGATTGGGCCTCTGGTGTCCCAAGGGGGCCATGCCGATCCCATTTTAACCAGGGCCCATGCGTTGGAGGGTGTTCTTAAAACTGCATTCACTTAGAACGGTTAGGCTACCTTATCCGTTAGGTATGATTACTTTGGTTTGGGAACTCGTATCTGACCGTAGCTTGGAACAGTAACTTGTCGCGGACTAGTTTGCCACATCTTGTCCTTGTTTGGTTGTAGGTGTGGCTCACTACTTCGATGAGAAGGTACTGAACCTTGTCGTGGTCCGGATACCATATTGGATTCATAGCATGGAAAGATATGTCATCGTGAATTAGGGTGCCATCTTCTGTCCTTGTTTGGTTGGGGGGATGGTACGCTAATTCAATGGTGCATATTGGACCATGTTATAATTCAATTTACTTATTTATTGAGCAGTTTATATTCAGTTATCGCATGTCCTTCCTGTATCTTGTTACGTCCCTCTAAGGACCTGGTGATCTCTTCAGGTGTGTGCTTTTCGTGATGTTTCGCAGGTGCTCTAGCCAAGATCACGATCTTCCTTTTCTGTCAAAGAGGATTGTTCTTGGTTCTTTCATAGATATTTTATCTATCCGTTCCATGTACATTTTTCTTTTTTTTGGTTGGTAGTGGATCTGTCTCCGTCCAACATATTGTATAAAGACATTTCATAGTTGATTATATGATATCTTTTATTTCTTTATTTTGTGGATGAGATTAGATTACTTTTGGTTTACTGCATTTTACAGCTTATGTATATATACGAGGTTTCCATATATTGGAGTATACTTCGTATGTATATAGCTGTCATGTCTACGTACTTAGTCCTAAGTATTTTGGGACTAGGGTGTTACAGTTGCACTTCACTGTACGTAGCTGGCTGTGTTTGTCCCCCGTTCTCCAGTATTCTGATTATGGGGCGTGACAATGCTCACCCCTAGGGGCACAATCCCCCCTCCACGTGAAAGAGTAAAAGATTCGATGACTAGTGTTTGCCTATTATAATGTAAATGTTGGCATGCTATGTGTATATTATAATAAAGATGGTGTGTTATGTACTTAGGACGTCTCCAATGGGGGTTTCTATCTCCCTTATTTATATTATAAAAAAATTAGAAATTTTTTCTCACAACAGTAATTTCTATTCTAAATCTTATTCTACGTGGTATTGATGTAGGATAGAGAATTTCTATGAGAGTTTATATATGTTGAAACTATCAAAAAATTATACATCTTAATATTGGGCCCCACTTTCAAACTAAATCATAAATTTTACTATTTAATATTCTCCGTCTTAATATTAGGCAACATCATATAGGATAAAAATTGAGAACAATTGGAGAATTTTTTTTTTGTAATTTTTATGTAAAAATTCTGCCAACTAGGATGGACATTTTTTTATAGTACAATAACAAGTAGGATAGAAACTCAATTTTAGAAATCCTCATTGGAGATAGCTTTAGCTTATTGGAATATTAATTAATAGACATCTATGTCGCTAAGAACCTACTAAAATGAGTAACTATGTAGCTTGGGGCAAAATGTCCAAGCATCTATGTTGCCTAAAGTACATTAAAACAATATCCATTGATTGTTTTTCTTTTTGAATATAATATGAGCACATTTTCACGTACAAGATTTTTTGTCCCATCGTAATAATATTAAACAGCATGTTAAGCTGGAAGACTCCATAATTCTTCATAATATGGCGATGACTCTTGAACTCTTATGAGGCTTCTCTAAGTTTCATGAAGTTCTAGATTCTTCTCTACACGCATGTAAATATTTTATGTAACTATCTAGAATTTTTTTTGTAAATCCCTTGATGATATATCAAGAGGGGGAAGTCCCATTAATTCCTTACCACCTAAGAAGTTGTAAACTCTCTTGTATAATGAAGATTTCAACTGTCATATCCCTATCTTTCGAATGATATACGATTGTATTTTCGTATTTCGAGTATTTCAACTTTTAATTTTTTTTAATTTCCAGGAGTTGGTTTCTGATTTTTATCTTTGCAGATAGTAGAACCTCTAACCATGTTTCTTTCCTATTTAAAGTTGTCATATTTTATTTTATTACTATTAATGAATATTGTTAATATTATTGTAATTATTTTTATTATTATTGTTGTGATTATAGTTATTATTATTAATTATTATTATTATTATTATTATTATTTTTATTATTATTATTATTATCATTATTATTATATTAATGATGATAATAATAATAATAATAATATTGTTATTATTATTATTTATTTTTTATTAGTTATCATTTAATATTAGTAGTATTATTGTTATGTTATTTATATTATTACTTTTTATATTTATATATTATTACTATTACACCTCCGAGGACACGAGCACGACTTGTATGTAATGTATAGAGCGTTCATGTACGCCACGTGTCCACTCACATTCGAATAACGATTTGGCAAATTATTTTGGACTCTGTTTGTCGATTTGGATAGGATTAGTGTACATCTGGTAGTGCACCATGCACGACGATTTGTATTGTTGTGTGTGATAACATGGAACCCAATATGCATTGTAGTTTTGTTGGAGGCTGGAACTTAGTAATATTGGTTGGGAATTCTGCGGTAGGTTGCATCAAGTGGGTTTATTCATTTTTGCATAAAGTTTTGATAAAAAAATACATGGGAGTCTCTCAAATATTTTTAGAATTCCATATCGGAAATTCGGTTCGAAGATTTTGACAGAGTCACTCCCTTGATTTGCTGAACCAGACTCATTCAGAAGACTAGTATAGTGTGCCTTGCCAAGTACCTACTAGGTAGACTTCTGCTAGTAGAGGAATCACCACGTTATTGACTTGTCATGGCCGTCGGACATAGTAAAAGGTGAAGTCCTACTCGAAAAATGGTTTGCGACCCCAGTACATGTTTGCTTTACTGTTTGTGGATCTACTCCGGAGTAGTACACACATTCCCTTACCACTTTTCGACGGCATTATTTGTTAACTCCTTGTTCTCTTGCCATACTATCTAGATGTTACCCTAGCTTAGTCAGATAGGACTAGCAGCTAGCTGTCCTATATCATGATTTTTGATTTTTGGATAAACATGATAGTTTGAGTGTCACTTAGAATTTGAAGTAAAGAACTTGGGATATTGATTTATAAGCTCTTGTGGGCCCACTAGGACCTTATTAGACATAGTCATGTGTAGGCTTAACACTGTTGTGTTGGAAATTCCCGGATCTGTATATACAAGAAATAAATGAGACAAACATTGAGGATATTGATATATGATTTTTACTTGATTTCTCAAAACCCCATGTCACGCCCCAGAACCAGAATACTGAAGAGCGGGGGCAGACATAGCCAGCTACGTATAATGAAATGGAATCCACCTCATTATACGATCATGGCTGTCTAGCTATATGAGGGTTTAACTACAATCCATCAGTCTCCTATGGTCAAGAACAAGCCTAGTGTCTTAATCACAAGCAAGCAAATAAAGTTACAGGATGTAAGATCACCAAATATACAATAGTGAGGCATGCCAAACATTACATATTCAGCTGATCATGAAGCTAGTCGTTACAAAATATGAGGACTAGTAAGAGTTTAGTCATACATGATCAACCCTAGGATCTGTCGATCATGTTACAGCCCGTAGGCAGACAAAAAATAAGGTATGCAATACGAGCTAACAGGTGCTCGTTGGCTAAACGCCTCAAAAGAATATTTTTTACAATAGAGTGGGAGAGCCAAAAATAACCCACTCGTTGCCAGGATTCCGTCTAGTGGTCACCATCTAGCTGGAAGGTCGGTAGATCCTCTGGAGCTGCTCCAAAATTTGGCCATACAAAACCAGCTGGGTCAGACCCCAGAAAGAGCAAGTGCTACAAAGGAGGCTTCACTTAGGAACTAAAACCAGCAAATTAGCACAAGAATATAATTACATAATAAAAGACAGTAATTAAGGAAAAGCATGACAGGTGATATACGATGAGATAACCATGGGACTATTCAGATAACCAGGTTACAACCCGTAAACCAAACAAGGACCAGGGTTGTAATCCTTCGTCTGAACAGAACTTGGTTTCTTCCACCATTTATCGGCAAGATAAAATAAGAAATCAGGACATGTAGCAATCTTGTACAAGATCAAGACAAGACTAGACTGGTGTAACTCCATCCAACATTTTACGGCCAAGCAATGAGTACGGCTTGATACTTTAACTAACTAGGGTTATCACAGGCCTAGTTACTAGCAAGATGCAGCGAGATTGTTCCACAGCCACAAGACATGCAGACCATCCAGGCTATCCGAACGCAATTAGGGTTGAATTCAAGTTGGTACGTCGTCCAGAAAACGCACGTACCCTTAGGTGACTTAGAGGGTGCAACACATGACAGTGTGCTGGAAATGTGCCCTACTCGACGGCAGGCTACAGATCCCAAGTGGGGCATCCAGATAACGGAATTGCCTGTAGCTGGGGAAATCTCTTCATGAGTACTGGATTATTCTAGTTGTTAGCCTTAGTCGATTTCAGTAGGTACCATCGACCGTGGTACTCAGGGGTCCCCATCCTAGACATGATGCATGACAAGACGGGTTCATTTGTACAAGCACAATCGTCTACGGTGTCTAGGTCATTCATTTTATCAAGTCATATCATGTCATGTTAGCCGTCGCAACAGCATGTCGAGATATATCATGTCAGGTTTACTTGTCAAGAGTGCGCCACGGCGGGTCACTATCAAGAATTATTATTGCCAAAAGTGCACCACAACGGGTCACCATCGTGTCAGGGAACAATTAATATGGCACAAGCATACATTTAGTAATTAAATATTAGAAGGGGCGAGGACTTAGGATGACTCATGCGACTCAGGAAAGTTGGGCCATATATGGCCAGCAAACAATAGGCCATATGCGGCCAGCATGGCATTGGCCATGCGGCCAGACAAATAATAAATGGCCAACAGCTATGCGGCCAGGAATTAATATAGTGGCCCATGCGGCCACTAAATATGTTCAAACAAGCAACCATGCGGCTATAATATATCTCCATGCAAGGAACCATGCACAGGCCATGCGGCCTATACTAATTACATGTGGCCAAGCATAATGGAGTGGCCATAATATATTTTGGAGCCATGCATACAAGCTACGTATGCAAGCTAAATGCATTAATATGTGCATGGAAGTAAATACATGCAAAGCATGTATGCTAAATGCAAGCACCTGCTTGCTAGGCCATAAACATGTAATATTAGCTAAGGCCATTAATTATAGATTAAATAATCATATGCATGCAAAAGCATGCAAACACTAGCATGCAATGCAAATTCTTACGTAAACAAAATACATGCGGCCCATTAGTAGCATGCGGCCAGGAATATACAATTAAATAAATAATAATAATAATAAAAGTCATGCAATTAATAATGGCCTATGCGGCCACAATATTTAAATATTCATGCGGCCATGATTCGGGAATATTCATGCGGCCAGGAATTAGTCCATGCGGCCAAAATATATATATACCCATGCGGCCAGCCAATATACTTGGCATGCAGCCAATTAATTAGATAAATGCATGCAACTGCTCATGCAAAATAATTGAAAGGCCATGCGGCCCGCCATGAATTCTCTTATGCGGCTCAACTTGGAATGTCTATAATATAAATGCTAAACTTGCTCCCATATGCGGCCAACTTGCTAGGCCATATGCGGCCAAGATTGGTCGCATGCATAAATAAAGGCTATGCACTGATTGTTAATGCATGAAATCAAAGAAAAGCTATACATTAATTATTAATGCATGTAATACGGCCGGAGCATGTTCTGCTATATGCGGCCAAATAGGTTAGCCTATGCGGCCAAGATTGTAGGCAATTAATTAATGTATTAAATAAAAGCTTATGCTGGTAATGAATGCAAGCTTAAAGCATGCATTAAATCTAAAAGCTTATGCGGCTAATGTAAGCAATCTTAGGGCATGTATTAAATCTGAAAGCTCATGCTGCCACAATTGCTAAGGCCATACTGAGAATTGCATATGCGGCCAAGAATGGGTTCATGCGGCCAACAACTGTTGGCCATGCAAAATTAGCTAAATGTATGCAAGCATTTAATGGCTAAGGCCATGCATTAAAATATACATGGCATAAAAATATACTTGGTCATGTATTACAATATACATGGCATTGGCCTATGCGGCTCAGAGCAAATGTGCTCATGCGGCTCACTGTACAATTAATGGCTCCCACAGAGAACATGTCCACGGAAAAATACCATGGCCTCCATGCTCCTCCAAACAACATGGGAACCCAAATCCAGACTCCCGTAGATCAAATTTGGGTAAAATAAAATTCTCTATAACATGGAACCATCAACTAGCAAAAATATGCAAATTTGATAGATCAAAACTCCTGGAAACCAAAAATACCACAAAACTAGATTTACAAGAATTTAACCATAAAAATAAAAAATACTAAGTACTAAAGTGGGTTAGAAACACATAAGAAAGACAATGGAACAATAAAAATGGACTTTCTCCATGAAGCAAGATGCACTTGCCTAAGCTCTCCACTCTCTCAGGTTGGTAGAGAAGTAATAGTGGGGAAGAAAAAAGTTAATGTGGAGAGAGAAATATTTGGTGAGATATTTAATGAAGAGGGTGGTGGTAGGTGGGAGTGGTTTGGTTCACTAACAAAATCGAACCAAGCCAACAAGCTGAACCGAACCAAGATAAACCCATCAATGAAATGCCAAAATAAATCAAGCAGGAAGACATGCAATATGAGTCAAAATACGTACACGTATTCCAAAATACGTGATACGAATCACGGGTATTACAACTCTATCCACCTTAAAAGAATTCCTTCCTCGGAATTTAATCAAGAGGCTAGAGATGCAAGGACAAGCTATACTAATCACATGCAAGCTATAACTAAGCAATCAATCAAACAATTAATCATACAAGCAAGGAATTTGAAGGAAGAAGGAAGAATGAAGACATCCTGCTAGGAACCTCTCTGCCGATTCTGAATCTGAGCTTAGACCAGGGCATACTGCTGGGGTCTCTACTGCTGGAATACTTGGGTCTGAGGCGACAATGGCCTCGGAGGCTGGTACTGCTGTTGTACTGGTGCTGGTCCCCTTACCGAGGGACTAGTCTGGGCCGATGATGAACTGGCCATATTCGGCAGGATCCTATCTTGTGGTCCGGTTCCCCACAAGCCAAACACAATCCCTGAGCTCTACGATACTCCGAAATAACGTGTCCTGGCTTCCCACAATGAGTGCAGCCCATTACGGAAGACAGCTTCTGCTTCTGTTGCTGAAGGGACGTGACCGACGTCACTGAGGCCGCCTGCCTCGGAGTTCCAATTGTCAAAGTCCTGACTGTCGAGGCTGGTGCTGACGACTGGGTTATCTGGCCGTGAGATCGCTTCCGACCTTCGGTCCTATCTACTATCCTCTGAGCGGTATACTCGTGCCTCCTGGCTGCCCTCAATACCGCATCAAAAGTCTGATGCTCAAACTGCTCCACTGCCAGCAAAATCTCTAGGTGGAGTCCCTGCTGGAACCGCTGGGCTCTGTCAAACTCGGTCGCTACCAAGGTGGGAGCAAACCGACTAAGCCTGGAAAACTCGACCGCATACCCATCGACCATCCGGCCCATCTGCTTCAGATTGGTGAACTTGGTCTGTAGATCGTACCGAGCTACAACATCAAAAATACTTGGTCTGGAATCTCTCCCTGAATACTGCCCAAGCAATGGGTGCCACTAATCCCAAGGCCTGTGCCGTCCACCAGCTGCGGGCAAGATCCAATAACTGCAGGCGCACTACGACCACCTTGTTTTCCATAAATAAATTCATTTTATTTATTTTGTATCTGAGAAAATTACAACTGTAGGAATCTAATCTAGAAGACGATTACTTATCCCTTGGATGATGCGATGAAGAAAACTCGAACTTTGAAGAAACTTGGACAGCAACTGGACAATCTCTATGTTCTCTTTGAAATTGACTGTAGTGTCTGATGAAGATGAAGAAACTCTCTTTTATAGAGTTCAGGATAACTGTCCTTAAGCATACGCTCAAGTAGTAACTTGACGTGTGCATAACTGCAGGGACGCGTGGCGAATTCTGATGGAGACACATTAGCGTGCGGTTGAAAGTAGTGGAGCATATTCCGGAGAGATTGATGGCATGAATGCCACGTTGCATAACTTCTGAAGAAGTGGATAACTGAGTGCAGGACACGTGAGAACGTGTGTTAACTGCACGTTGAAAATCATTCTGGACACAACTGCTGTGATACGCTGCCTTAGAAGAAGAGTTATACGCTAGCTTTTGAAGGCACATGTCTTGCATACGCTGACTTAGACAGCGTAGAACCATATAAAGCTGATACGCTCACATTATTGACAGGGAGTCGTATGGAAACTATACGCTCACTTGACAAGGAGTCGTATGGAATCCATACGCTCACTTGACAAGGAGTCGTATGGAATCCATACGCTCACTTAGTTGGAAGGAGTCGTATGAGATCCATACGCTCACTTAGTTGGAAGGAGTCGTATGAGATCCATACGTTCACTTAGTTGGAAGGAGTCGTATGTTTGAATAAGTAGACACGTGGCATGTTTGAATAAGTAGACACGTGGCCATCATCAATCTTCTTTGATACGCCATATCTTCCAATAACTGACAAAATCTTCTCGAGCGTCGTGACTACGGATATGATGGCTGACAGACTGTCAAAACTGACAATAATGATGGCTTTTACATTTATGAGAGATGCTGAGCTGTCCTCGTAAAAGACAAAACCGACTCTTCAAAAACCTATACGACGGCTAGTCTTCATTGGACAGCTGTCTTTGCACGAAAGACGAAGTGTCAGATTCATCCTTTATGCTGTGCTGTCATCTCAGAAAATAATAAAATATTCATTGAGCGTATGGCCTTTAGATGAGCGTATGGCCTTGACTGAGCGTATAGCCTTGAGCGTATGACTTGGACTGAGCGTATGGCTTTGAGCGTATGACTTGGACTGAGTCTCATGTCAGCGTGTCATAATTTTCATACCCTACAAGACCCCCTTTAAAGTTTTCGAACTTTATGAATTTCAAAAGTTCGAAATTACTTTGAACTTTAAAGTGAGAATAAGTCCTGACACGCTGACATGAGTTCGTTATCTTCCTCAATATCAGTACAAATCTTTAGGGATTTTGTTTAAAGAATATCCGCCGTTTGAACTTCTTCTTTTCTCCTATAAATAGGTCTTCCAAAACCTATTTTATTTCTTTACCACAGCTTTTGCTTTCGAGAGAGAAAAGTGCTTTCAGAAACTCGAAATCCTTCTTCCCCTTCTTCGTCTTCGACTCAACCTCCATTAATGGCGCCCAAGGCTGATGCTTCTGCGAAAGGAAAGGGGAAAGCCCCTGAAGAGTCATCTCATCCTGCCGTCGACACTGTTACCACCAAGAAGACGGCCAGTCAGCGTATTTCACGCAGTGAACGGCCATTGAAACCTCTTTATGGTGAGGACGAAGATGATGAACAAATAACTATTCCCTTTTTAGGGCTCTGGTTAGAACAAAACTCAGAAAACGTATCCCTCTTTAGGGTCAATACGTCAGCAAATACGCTTCCCTTTTTAGGATTTAGCCGTATTCCATGTTTTTCGTTTTTTACGAAAAATATGTTTGGAGCGTATACGCGTATTTTCGATAGAGATATCAAAATACGCTATCTTAAAAGAATATGCTATGGCAAATTTCATTGAAATATGCTAACTCCTGTGTTAGCGTAATTTTTGATGATCATCTTGTCAACCATACGCTGATACGCTCAAACTGATTATAAACTGAACTTTAAAAATCATTCACTTAAGATAAAATCTGTTATACGCTTAAAAAAAACTGAGCGTATACTGAACTTTGAGTCAACCATACGCTTAAGAAAAACTGAGCGTATGCTGAACCTTGAGTCTGCCATACGCTTTTAAGGAAAACTGAGCGTATGCTGAACCTTGAGTCTGCCATACGCTTTAAGGAAAACTGAGCGTATGCTGAACCTTGAGTCTGCCATACACTTAGTAAGAATTGAGCGTAATTTGAGCTGTACGCTTAGTAAAAACTGAGCGTATGTTGAGCTGTACGCTTAGTTAAAACTGAGCGTATGTTGAGCTGTACGCTTAGTTAAAACTGAGCGTATGTTGAGCTTTATCCTCTCTTGATGTTGAAGATTTCTAATACTTTTATTATTCATTTGCAGTGGATATTCTAGCTCAGGAAGCAGAATTTGAAGAAAGTATGGGAAATAATTATAGAAGTGATCTATTACATGTTCGTTTTCCCCAATTTGACGGACCTTCCACAAGAATAGCTCTGTTGACCAATCAGGAAGATGATACTTTGCTGAACCTGATGAGTGGACTGCCGTTACAGAGTGTAGATGGTGTTGCCCATTTGAAGCCAGTATTCCTTTTTGGAGATGCTATTGACATGAATTCTCAGCCTGCTCTTGACAAAGTAGCATACTCTTATCACAGGGATGGTGATGCAAATCAACCTATGTATTTGACTGGTTTGACAAAGAGTATCAACATAGCCCGTTTATTCCATTCGGGCCAGCAAAGACAGATGAAGTGGGATATTACTCCATCCCGACAAGCTAAAGCTGGATGGATTGGATATCGTCAAGGAAGGTTCCGCAGTGGTACTGAACCACATGTCACATATCTGCGAGGACTGTTACCTGCCACCATCCCTCCTGAGAACTCGGCACTGCTGAAGCCAGTCAGAGTCCCAATTTTTGCCAACGAATTTGCTCAATTAAAGAATGCCATCTACCCAAAACACTCAATGAGGCTGACTGGTCTAGTAAATCCAGAGAACACTAGATGGACTGCTCTAGTGAGATGGATTTTGCAGAACTTTGGTGCACAGTTGAAGGCGATAGGTTTATATGATGCCATTAAGTGTACTGCTTATGGTTTCAAACCAAACCCGGATCTGTTTTTGGCATTAGCGGAGAGATATAACTATCGGACCGGCACCTTCATGACCCCAAAGGGCGAGATGGGATTCGCCCTTCATGAAATGGCATATATATCTCAGCTACCAACAGCAGATTTACCATATGAAGAATATATCCCTTTTGTTGATGAAATGAATAAGATTTCTGCAGCCAACCCACTAATTCTTTATGTATTTGAAGAATTAATGTGTCATTACAGCATCTGTAAAGCTTTTTATAAGGGACAAGGTGGAGAGGGGGACTCCAAATGCTATTCTTCGAAGTGGATGGCTTATTTGTTTCAAGGCCGCACTGACGAAATTCAGAAGAAGAAAAAGACCGATCAGTATGTCGGTAAATTCAAGCCCTTGAGTCAAGCCGAGATTAACAGATTAATCCGGGAGACTAATCATGACGACATTGTCGTCGAAGAAGACATCGACAGCTACAAGGCCGGTGATAGGTTAGAAACCTATATTAAGCAGGGTGGCCGAGAATTGTCCGCTGAAGGTCATCTGGCCGGATTCATATCTCTTTGGCTGAGGAAATTCGTAGTTCCTGGCACCTGTTCGGCAGACAGGATGCACAGAGGAGTCGTCTTCGCAGCAGTCCGTCTGGTTTTTGGGTATAAGATAGATCTATTAACGGCAATGACCTGCCGTCTGAATGCCGGATTAAGGGTATACACAGATAGGATGTTCGAATTGGCACGGAAGAGCCTGACGTCCTTTCCTCGGGTAGAAATGCCCTTTACATACTTGTTTGGATGGCTGCTTCTATATTTTGAATCCTTGATGAGTGCTGGGATGGCTAGGCCAGATGATACTTTCCTTGAAAGGTACAAGCACATACCGAAATGGAGATATGACACTTTAACCGATTGCAGAACCATCTTGAACAGGGGAGAACTATGGAGCTTCACCTGTGTTCCTCCCCCTGTTGGTTATGAGACCATGCCCGGGAGATTGATTGACGGCGTTGGTGCTAATGAGTTGGATGATGTCCAACATGAATGGCTAAAGAGAATCAGGCCATCTCATTTAATTTGCCGCCGTGACAACATCACATATCTAGAGCCATATCTTCCGAGCAGATTTGCTCGTCAATTTGGTTACGATCAGTTGCATGTGGGCAATGCAACGACGTGTTTTGCTCATCAAGGCGGGTTGGTTGATGGTGCCAGAGCTTGGCTGTATTACATTGCCAAAGGTACAGGGGCTACCTTTTCTATGCCAGATCCAGTCAATATCGGAGAGGAGCTAAGATATTGGCATCCTATGCCAGATTTTATGTATCAGCTAATACCTTTGATGAAAAATTTAGCATCTTAGGTAAAAGCTTTATTCATGTTGAAAAGAAATCAACCAAATCTGCCTTGCCTAGGGATTGTCACGACAAAGAAGATCCTCTGGCCACCGATGAAGTTGATGATGATGTTTTGGAAACTTTCTTCTCTGATGACCTTCATCAACCATTGCATGTGCCTATCGGGAGTGCTGAAGAGAGTATATCTGTTGATAATACACCGAAGAGGAAGAGAAGTAAAGGTACTGCGGGTCCTACCGCAAAAAGAGCTACTCGAGCAGAGACTCGAAGTCGCGGAGGAATTACTATTCCCGGGAATTCTCCTATTTCTGAATGAATCAGAGATGTTGATGAAGCAGGTAGTGATCCAATAGACAATTATCCTACTGTTCCTTTAACCAAAAGAATAGGAAGGAAAGTAATAGTTTCAAAAACTAAATCCGTAATTTGTCTGGATGCAGAGAGTCCCACCGATCGTGCTATGCGATTGGCCGCAGAAAAGCAAGCTGCTTTTGATTTTTCTGTAAAGACAGAAGAAGAAGAGATTCCCGAAACTGCTGGGTCTTCTAGGCCTTCTGATATAGGCTCAGTTCCACCAATGGCCGATGATGCGCAGGAAATTAGTCAACCTGCGGTAGAGGCCGAGCATCAGACTGAAACGGCTAATGACTTACTGATTTTGGGAGAACCAGTGAAGGAAGCCACTCCTCTCAATCCAATTGCTGAAGCTTCGGAGAGTGAACAAGTTGACTATGAACCATCGTCTGATCCTTCTGGAGAAGAAGACATGGAGATAGACAATCAATCACCGTCAAAAACACCAATCGATGCACTGAAGACAATTGGTCAACACTCAGGGTTGACACCAGAACCGGAGAGGCATCTGGAAATAGAAGTTCAAATTCCGAGTACTTCTGGGGCGGGAAGCAGTGAAATAAATCCCGTGTCAGAAAGTACCCTGAACAGACTAAGAGCCGGATTGAATGATCCGAAGGAGACTGAATATGAACCAACTCCAGGTAATATTTTATTCATCAAAGTTTTATCTTGTCTTGGTTTTATTGTTTTTAAATTTTTGATCATGTTTCTTTAATTCCAACAGCTGTAGGAACTGCACCGGCTATGAGTTCTACTCAAGCCCCACTTATTCAAACTGAAGTGGGTGAAGGGAGTTCCCATCTGCCGAGTTCTCCGAAAGCATTAACTTCAGCTCCAAGAATAGAGGCTCCTCCTGCTCCTTCCCCTACTATTGCAGCGACTCCCAGTTTTGACACAGGGATAGCAAAAGTCATGGGGATGTATTCAGATATTATTTATACATATCTAGATACATATTCGAGACGACTCATGAAAGATGAGACTATGCCCTTTTCGAGTCTTCGAGAGGCGACTAGTTTCCCACGTTCAGCCTTGAAACAATCTGGTTATGAGGCTCAATGTGTCTTCTTTGAACATCTCTTGAATGATTTAGAAGCCAACATCCAAAAATATTGGGAGATTAAAAAGGAAGATATTAATTCTCTGACTGCGGCTGAGATTGCTCAATTGGAGAATGAAGCTCAAGCTCAGCACATTGCGCTGACAGAATTCCTTGCTCAGTCTTCCAAAGTGCTAATGGCGAAAGACGAAGAAATAATAAGTACTCGTCAGAATATGGAACGCCTAGAGCAAGATGAAGCATCAAAAGATGAAGAACTTAGAAAGCTGAGGGAAGAGCTAGCTCGTATTCAGGAGCAAATTGCCTCTGTGGAAAGAGAACAATCAAAGATTGCTACTGATCGTAAATCTGCAGCTGAACGCTATCAAGTTTTACAACAGGAGCAAGAATTGATGCAAACTAATCAGATTGAGGAGACCAATCGCCGTAGCTCTATTATTGTAGAATATGACCAACGGATGATTGGAGCAGAAACAGCAGAGCGAATCAAGAAATCTTATGATGAAAAGATGAATAATGTAATCGTTCGTATTCAGGAGATCATTACTCCTCCTAAATAGTTCTTTTATATTTATCATGTATTGAAATTTTGATACCCATTTGTAATCATTGTTCTGATTTTGATTGAAATGAATATCTTGGTTTAATTTTAATTCTGTGGATGATATTTTTGTAGAAAACATGTTCAGAGGTAAATAATACATGACATATTTCAATAGAATAGAATATACAAATAAACTTTGCAACTCTATCATGATATTAAACCAAAGATTTTTAGTTTAATACTGATTAGAGAAAATAGAATTCAGATATAAAGATATCTTTAGATTCTATTTTCCATGATCTTTGGATTTGGAAATCAAAAGACGAGATATCATTTTCATAGAATAGAAAATATGATACATACTGAGATAGAAAATTCAGAGGTAATATGGACATGATTTTCTATTCAAGATCTTTATTAAAACCACTGGGGATCTAATAAAACAAAATATCAAATTCTCTGGGAAGATGATACATGGTGGAATATCAGTTTCCTCTGGGGATAACGATATCGAAATAACTTTTGTAAAGAAGAATTTTATATTTGCTGGAGAATGACGAAAATATTATACATAATATTTCTTTAAGAATTTGCCATTGATAGGCATCATCATGACTTTTCCATCTATAGAGGCAAGCTGGTATGCTCCGTTAGAGAAGACTTTGTTTACTACGAATGGGCCTTCCCATTTCGCGTCAAATTTGCCTTTGCTCACATGTGTCATGGTCATAGGACGTCTGACAGTAAGGACCAGTTCTTCCTTCTGATATGCTCTGACTTTAACTTTCCGGTTAAAAGCCTTGGAGATTCGGGCCTGATAAAGCTCGATATTTTGTTGAGCATACAATCATTTTTCATCTAGAGCTTCCAATTTTTGAAGTCGAAGACGATCATTGTTTTCTGTTGTAAGTTCATTGGAGATTGCAATTCTCAGAGAAGGAATCTGGATCTCGAGGGGAAGAACAGCTTCACACCCATACACCAAAGAGAAAGGCGTACATCCGGTCGTATTACGAACTGTGGTGCGGTAGGCCCATAAACATTCACCAAGCTTCTCGCTCCAGTTGCGTTTGTTGGAAGAAACAAACTTTTTCAAGAGTTTGATGATTGTTTTATTGAAAGCTTCTGCCAATCCATTAGCTGCTGGATTATATGCTGTAGAAGCTAAATTATTAATCCGATGATCGTCGCAGAATCGAGCAAATTTCTGACTGACGAACTGCGGTCCGTTATCATGGATAATACGTCGAGGAACACTAAATCGATAGATAACATGATGTTTGACGAAGTTGATAACACTAGAAGTTTTAACTTCAGATAACGGGATTGCTTCAGCCCATTTGGAAAAGTAATCGGTTATTGCTAGAATAAACCGATGTCCTCTTGATGATGGTGGGTTAATGGGACCAATGACGTCCATGCCCCAAGCTTCAAAGGGCCATGATACCGCTGTTGGGTGTAAGAACTCTGACGGTTGATGGTTAAAGTCTGCATGAATTTGACAGGCTTTACATTTTCGAGCATATTGAATAGCGTCAGCCACCATCGTGGGCCAATAATAACCCATACGTCGGATACGATCTTGAAGTTTAGGACCTGGTTGATGAGCTCCGCAAACACTATCATGTGCTTCACGGATTATCTGTTGTGCTTCTTCACCAGAAATGCATCGGAGGAGAAGACCGTCGTAAGACCGACGATATAATGTCTTCGTCGTATGATTATAATAGAATCTGAGAGATCGACGCCGGATAGACGTTGCTTCACTCGGATTATCAGAAAGTATGTCATACAAAACAAAGTCTAGAAACGGGCGTCTCCAGTCTTCAGTTATGGCTTCTGTTTCATTAGAAAAGACATATTCCATAGTAGAATCGGAAGAAGACGAGGATATGTTGTCAAACTTTAATCCAGCATCAAGGTTGAGAGAATCTTTGTCTGGTTTGTGAGGAAAAGCCAAAGCCAAATTATTCTCAACACAGAATAGTTCCCGGTTATAAACCACTATTACTTGCTGACGTCTGATGGGTATAGCTAATACAGCAGCAAGATTAGCTAAAGCATCAGCTTCTGCATTATAGGCTCGTCGAACATGTTCAATAAACCTTCAAAAGATGAAGCTATAGAGAGTGCTGCTCGATGATAAGGTATCAAATCCTGATGACGAACTTCATACGTTCCTCTGATTTGATTGATGATAAGCTTGGAGTCTCCATAAACTTCCAAATATTGAATATCTAGATATTTAGCAAGTTGAAGGCCAATGAGCAATGTATTGTATTCGGCTACATTGTTTGAACATGATTGATCCAGAGAATAAGTCCTCTGAATAGTTAAACCTTCTGGGGATACAAGAACAATCCCAACTCCAGCGACAATATCGCCGTTAGGACCTATTCTAGATGCTCCATCAAAGAATAGACGCCAGGTAGGAATTTCTTCAGAAATCAGATTTGAATCCAAGACTTCATCTGGGATCTCATCATATAATTTAAAATCTTCTGGAATCGCATGAGCAGCCAGAAAATCAGCAAGAGCCTGTCCTTTAACTGACTTCTGAGGAATATAATGCATGTCGTATTGAGCTAACAAGATTCCCCAATTAGCTAGTCTGGAGTTGAGAATACCAGGTTTCTTCATCATAATCCTGATGGGATTCACTCTGGAAATGACGTGAATCGTTTGACCGATAATATAATGTCGTATTTTCTGAACAGCAAACATTAATGCTAAGCATTCTTTCTCGATTGGAGAATAACGCGGTTCAGCACCTGTCATTGTGCGACTGAGATAATAAATAGCCTGTTCATGGCCATCTTTATTTTTCTGGGCAAGTAATGCACCAAGAGAATGATCCATGGCTCGAACATATAGAAGGAATGGTATTCCCGAGACGGGAGGTACCAAAACTGGAGGGTTCATGAGATACTGTTTAATATCGTCAAATGCTTTTTGACATTCTTCGTTCCAAACGAAAGATACACCTTTCTTCAGAAGTTTGTTGAATGGTCTGCAGCGTCCTGATAAGTTAGAAATGAATCTCCTGATATAAGCAATTCTTCCTTGAAATCCTCGTAGCTCTTTTAAGGTGCGTGAAGGACGCATCTCTTGAATGGCTTTGATCTTCTCGGGATCCACGTGTATACCTTTAGCGGTAATGACGAAGCCGAGAAATTTACCACTAGAGACGCCCATGAAGGACTTAGTAGGGTTCATTTTAAGTTGATACTGACGTATTAATTCAAAGATAGTCTTCAAATCTTGGATATGATCCTCCTTTCGTCGACTTTTGACTGCAATATCATCAACATAGCATTCGACTATTTTTCGTAGATATTCGTGGAATATAGTGCTCATTGCTCGCTGATATGTTGCTCCTGCATTCTTGAGACCAAACGGCATCACTGTATAACAGTATGTACCGATTGGCGTTCTGAAGGAAGTGTGTTTTTCATCATCTGGAAACATTTTGATCTGGTTGTATCCCGAATACCCATCCATGAATGACACTCGTTCGAAACCACATGTATTATCGATCATGACATCAGTAATTGGAAGAGGAAACTCGTCTTTAGGACAAGCCGCATTGAGATCGCGAAAGTCTATACAGACCCGGATCTTGCCAGTCTTTTTAAGGACAGGAACGATGTTAGCCACCCATTCAGGATGTTGTTCCTCTCGAATAAATCCAGAAGCCATAAGCTTGTTGACTTCAGCTTCAATTGCATCCATGATATCCGGACGAAATCGTCGCTGTTGTTGTTTTACCGATTTAGCATTTGGCATGATATTGAGTTTGTGCATTGCAATCTTTGGATCTAGTCCTGGCATATCCTCATAATCCAGGCAAAGATATCGATATAATCACGAATAAGTTTAATCATGTCTTGTTTATCTGTTTCTGAAAGACTTTCACTGATGAATATTGGTTTAGGAGACCCTTCTTCACCAACATCAATTTGGATCAGTTTATCTTCAGTAGAAGGTTCCCTCTGCTCGAACCTGAATTCCTATTGATTATCTAATCTTTGAGCCCATTGTTCCGATTCGGGTGATATTTCAAAATCATCCTCATCTTCATCATTTTCTTGCGGGCCATCAACGGAGACCATATTGATGGATAAAATAGAGTGATGGAGATCGCCAATACTCGTGTCAGAATCCCAAGAGAGGGAATAAGAAGACTCAGATCGTTCATCTTCATCTGATTTTGAATCTTCATGAACAATGTTGATAAAAGAAGTAGGAGCAATGTAACCTAAACCACATTTTGTCCTTCCGTATTTTAATAGAGGAATTCGAACAGGCATTCTTCTTCCTTTTCCATTATTGAGACTGGTTCTAAAGTCATAACCCATATTCTTGATGATATTTTTAGATTGCTGACTGTAGCGACGCAGTTGTAACCTTCCAGTATCGTCGTTTATGTCATCTTCTTCCAAATTAGGAGGATTCTGGGGTCCTTTATAAAAGAAGATTGGATTTTCTCCCTTCTTTCTAGCAGGGACCACGAAGTATAATTTTTGTATAGATTCCAATGATACGTCTGTATGAAGAGTTTGAACAACCCCTATAGTTAGTGACTCTAAGCTATCTAGCAATTGTAAATAACTTTGTACATGATTATAGACATCAATATACTGCAAAGGAGATGCTTCATTAATATTAGATACTGTATTTACAACAGAAGGCTGAGCCTTATCACACTTAGTCAAATTAATGACAAAAGGGGGAGAGGAAGAGCGATCAGAAGTTTTGTTTCGATTAAGATCGATAACAAAAGGCTCAGAAGAGGTGAGCTCCCTTAAAGAAGATCGTGGATAAGTAGTACGTCCACTGACTGGAATGACTAGAGTATCTAGTCTAGCCTGAGAAGGTAGAGAGGGAGTGATACGTCCACTGACAAGAATTATCAGTGAGCCTTGTGGAGCCTGGGCAGGTGATGAAGTGGTACTTCCACTGACAGGAATTATCAGTGAGCCTTCTTCAGATGATTTAACAGACTGCGGAGGAGTAATACGTCTTTTTACAGGAATAACAAAAGTGCCAACTTTTGCTATCTCATCATCATTATCCATAGCTTGTAAGACTTTTGAGTATTCATCTTTGTACATGCGAGCGTCATTGAAGTAAGCTTCAACTCCTTTGAATGGATAAAGATCTGCAATCTCCTTTTGAACTTCTTCATTATCATCAACATATTTGAAGCACTGATGAAGAGTCGAAGGAACGACATTATGTTCATGCAAGAATGGTCTCCCCAATAGAGCATTGTATGAGCAACCATGATTGTCGATGATATAAAAAGTAACTTTAGTGCGAAGATTGCCTATTTGAAATTTGAGGCGAATCTTGCCCAAAGGCTCGCTTTTTCCTTGATTGAATCCCAAGATGGTAGTGATAGTGCTGGAAAGACTATGCACAAGTATCTTCAGTGCATCTAGCATAGCTTTTGGCATAATACTAAGAGCAGATCCTGGATCAATCAGGAGACGATCAACCTTCATAGAATTAATATATCCTGTATGATATAAAGGACGGTTATGTCGATTATCCTCTAGCAGCATATCGTCCTGCGTAAAGGTAATGTTTGGAATAAATTCCAATACATTATGGCAATGAGAAACAGGTTCTGTTTCCAACTTCTTGAGAAGAGTTAGGCAGGTTTTTGCTTGCAGCAGTGCTTCACTTAGAGTTTCTCGAGTCTCTTTAGAGAGGCGTAAGAGCTCGAAGATTGATAATTTAGCTGGGGTATTGGCTAGTTGAGCCAATATATCAAAATTATAAGGCTTTTCAAGTCCTGTGGGAGATGACTTCTTCAATGGTTTGTCGAAGCGGACTTGTTGTTTGCCTTTGTCAGCTGCTGTTGGTTTAGAAGGAACTGTCTCAACAGGAATATTTGAAGGCTCTTCAGTAGAGACTGGTGTTGGAGCTGTAATCGGAAGGACATTAGAAGTTTCTTCAGGAATTTCAGCATAATCTTTCAGATATATTTTTCCTGACCGAGTTCCAGCATGGACTTCAACTTCAGATTCTGGTTCAGGGTCTATGGAAACCATGTTACAATTCTTTATCTTGCTCTTGGTTCTTTTATGTTTGATGAGAGCTTCATTCCAGAAACCAAGGCCAATACGAGATTGATTATGCCTCATAGTGATGGCTAAAGGTGCTCGGAGTCCCTTGCCTGAGTTCAAACCAGGAGCAGTGGCTAGATCATAACCCATCTTCGCCATCAATTCACGAGATTGTGAACTGTATAGATGAAAAGCAGGCTTGTACCTATCTTAAGATTGAGGTACAGATTTTATCTCCGTAGGGAGTGAATTTCCTGCCAAGATGAAAGTAGAGGTTAGATAAAAATTGGGTGTGAAACTAGAAGTCACATTGCATGACTTAGTCTTCCCGAACTTCTTTTTAGATGGTGGAGTCTTCTGAGAAGAAGAGGAAGATGTCTCAAACTCCGTCATTAAATTCGGGTGAATCCACATGATCTCTCCCTTCTTAGTTGTGACAGGAACAAGTCCGTCATTCTGTGCTGGTGGGATGTTTACAACTTCGAGAGTTGCTTTGGGGATAGGAACAATCCCACTTTCTACCATTAAGGGAGGGAAGTCACCGAACTGCATTGAAATTACATTTGCTGTGACTGTCTTGTCTTTGGGTGTTAGTGTCACAGCTCCTGATTTAATCGTCTCTTGAATCTTCCCTTTTAATACATAGCAAGACCGGATTGTATGACCCAGCATTCTATGATATGGACAATATTTTGGATGATCTGTCTTATTGGCTTTATCAGGCTTTTTAATTTCTGGCAATTGAATCTTATTACCTTTGAGCAAGCATTCAAAGATACCCTGAACATCGTCATCGTCGAAAGAATATTCTTCTTTCGGCCGAGGAGGTCTCTGTTATTGATTTATTGGAGCTGGAGTAGCTTGAGTAGTCTTTACCTCTTGACTACTGCTTTGGAGATTGACTTCAAGAGTTTCTTTTCCTTTGCGATTGTTGGATCGAGTACTATTGCTAGCACTCTGATTCGATTCCTTGGGAGCCATTTGTACCCCCAGACCCTTGAAGGTCTCAGCACTGACTTCAGCAGCCTTGGCACTGACAATGAAAGAAGGCCAATCTTGGAACTGAGTGGACCCTGTCCACATGCTGATAATTGGTAAGAGATTCAACTTGTAAGTGTCGATAGTAACAGCATCGGGAGTTCCGAGAGGCATTTTGAGGGCTTCTCTTCTGAATCTTTCAATGAAGTCCTCGGTGGTTTCATTATTTTTCTGTTTAATTCTTATGAGGGCTGACATGGTCATGTCATTAAGCCCTTCATAGAATCGTTCAAGAAACATTTGCTTGAAACCAGCAAATGAAGTAATGCACCCATCAGGGAGACTTCTATACCATTCATAAGCTGTTCCTTTAAGACACCCAACAAACACCCGAGTAAGGAGGGCATCACTTGGTTGCAGTTGATCAGTCATTACTTCAAAGTAATTAATGAACTGACTTGGAGAGGTTGTCCCATCAAAGAAAGAGATGGTTGGAGGTTTATATTTTGGTGGATATGATACCTGCTTCCATTCTATTGGGTAAGGTTGCTTGATACCTAACCTTTGCAGACCATCCTTCTGTTTAAATGCCTCGAATTGAGTTCGGAGATTCCTTAACTCTTCAGTAACAATTCCAGAAGATTGGGGAGTTGTAGCTTGTTGAGTGTAATTGGGAGGAGGAACTGCAGCATATGTACCACCCCCAGATCCAGACTGACTTGGAGTGGGTTGTACAGGAACATTAGATTGTACCCCCAGAATAGTAGAGGGTTCCGAGTTTGGAACAACAGGAGTATTTAATACAACTGGAGGGGCTGTATGTTGGACTTGCTGAGTTTGATGCTGAGCTTGCATAAGAGTGTGCATAGCATTCAATGTATCTGCCATAGCTCGCAACTGTTGTTCTAAGGAAGAAATCCTTTGTTCATGAGCTTCGGTGCTAGTTGAAGGTTCATGATTGCCCTCTGCCATGTAAGTAGTAATCATTCGAGGAATAGATGATGAAACAGTATGTTCTGAATCATCACTGTGTGAGTCGGTATCTTTTCCGGGACTATTTACGGGAGTCAATACTGGAAAATTGGATTCTCCAAGGAAGTCCTCTGTGATCTTCGGATTACTACTTGGATGAGAAGAAGAAGAGACTCTGGCCAAGGCTCCGGTCCTGGATCGGGTGCCGAGATAAACACCATCTTCAGAGTCTGATATAGCATCAGACCGTATACTACCCCCAATATTTCTGGAGGTCATATTGACAGAAGCATAAAGAGGTTCATCTTCATCCAACATTGGTTCATACTAAATCCGTTCGAAAACAGATTGTCTTTTTGGTGAACAACAACATTGAATTACAACTCGAGGTTGGAAGTTGCAACCATGCTTTTCATGGCAAATATGAGCAATATCATAGCCTGATGGAGTGTCAATTCTCCGTTTATTTTACAAATACTCCCGGAGATCTGTAGGAACAGATTGGGAAGTACTTGAAGATAGTTTCTGTGTAGAAACTTGTCTTTTGTTCTTCTGTCTTCTCGGTTCTTGAGTGTATAAAGACTGATTAATTTGAGCCACATAATTTTTGGCATATTCTGTATCAGGGTCTAATATACTTGTCTCAGTGGAATCGAGACGATTCTGATTAAGCTTGTTACGAAGATCCGTAGGAGATCTGACTTTGGTATCAGTCTTGGATACTTGTAATTTGCCTTTCTCAGATCGAGAAATTTGGAGAGAAGGAAGATGGGTATTATTCCGACTGGGAGTCGGTAATAATCCATCTTTGGAGGAATTAGCCAAAAGGCGTTTTCCTTTGTTTGATCTAGTAAGAGCACTAGTCAAATTAACTCCAGAGGTAAAGACCTTAGGAGTAGAGGAGTTGACTAAAGAGTCTTTCTCCTTGGTTGGCACAAGATGTACAAGTTGAGGGAGAATCATTTGTATGTTCTGTGGAAGAGAACCCCCAGCCTGATTCTGAGAAACAGTCAAAGGACTGTATCTGTTAGCATACGCTGACTTCAGTTTGGACTTCTGGTCATACGCTGCCTTTTTATTAGCATACGCTAGCTTTGGCTTAGCGTACTCTGCCTGATGTTGGCTTTTGTACGCTGCCTTTGCCGTACGCTGCCCTTTAAATGCCATACGCTCAGAGTCATCAATGGCTAAAGAGCCGACTGCTGTCGTAAGGGTAGAGGGAGAAGGGACTTTGACATGTCCAGAGATGGTTTTCCTTGTACACGCTGACTTGGTTAAAGAACCAACTTTGTCAGCGTGACTAGGAGAATCCACTGTTGCCGTGTTCAGAGAAGCTGAAGTGTGCTTAGTCGAAGTTGAAGACGTGTTCTTGTCAGCATGAGAAGTGACAGAAACGTCTCGGTCTGTTGAAGAAGACTTAGGGACATAGACAGAGCGTCCCTTCTTCTTGGCAGCAGGAAGAGCGGAGGAAGTAGTGCGGCCCTCCTTCGCCTTGAGCATTTCTTCATAAGCCGATTGGTCGAATTGTACGACCATCGTCTTCTTCGTCGAGCCGATTGACGGAGTATCGTATTGAGTTGTTGCTATCTCGTTGGAGGAGAAAGCTTTCCCCAGCAGAGTCGCCAATTTGTTTTCCATAAATAAATTCACTTTATTTATTTTGTATCTGAGAAAATTACAACTGTAGGAATCTAATCTAGAAGACGATTACTTTATCCCTTGGACGATGCGATAAAGAAAACTCGAACTTTGAAGAAACTTGGACAGCAACTGGGCAATCTCTCTGTTCTCTCTGAAATTGACTGTAGTGTCTGATGAAGATGAAGAAACTCTCTTTTATAGAGTTCAGGATAACTGTCCTTAAGCAAAAGCTCAAGTAGTTACTTGACGTGTGCATAACTGCAGGGATACGTGGCGAATTTTGATGGAGACACATTAGCGTGCGGTTGAAAGTAGTGGAGCATATTCCGGAGAGATTGATGGCATGAATGCCACGTTGCATAACTTCTGAAGAAGTGGATAACTGAGTGCAGGACAGGTGAGAACGTGTGTTAACTGCACGTTGAAAATCATTCTGGACACAACTGCTGTGATACGCTGCCTTAGAAGAAGAGTCATACGCTAGCTTTTGAAGGCACATGTCTTGCATAAGCTGACTTGGACAGCGTAGAACCATATAAAGCTGATACGCTCACATTATTGACAGGGAGTCGTATGGAAACTATACGCTCACTTGACAAGGAGTCGTATGGAATCCATACGCTCACTTGACAAGGAGTCGTATGGAATCCATACGCTCACTTAGTTGGAAGGAGTCGTATGAGATCCATATGCTCACTTAGTTGGAATGAGTCGTATGAGATCCATACGCTCACTTAGTTGGAAGGAGTCGTATGTTTGAATAAGTAGACACGTGGCATGTTTGAATAAGTAGACACGTGGCCATCATCAATCTTCTTTGATACGCCATATCTTCCAATAACTGACAAAATCTTCTCGAGCGTCGTGACTGCAGATATGATGGCTGACAGACTGTCAAAACTGACAATAATGATGGCTTTTACATTTATGAGAGATGCTGAGCTGTCCTCGTAAAAGACAAAATCGACTCTTCGAAAACCTATACGACGGCTAGTCTTCATTGGACAGCTGTCTTTGCACGAAAGACGAAGTATCAGATTCATCCTTTATGCTGTACTGTCATCTCAAAAAATAATAAAATATTCATTGAGCGTATGGCCTTTAGATGAGCGTATGGCCTTGACTGAGCGTATAGCCTTGAGCGTATGACTTGGACTGAGCGTATGGCTTTGAGCGTATGACTTGGACTGAGTCTCATGTCAGCGTGTCATAATTTTCACACCCTACACACCTTCTCATCTTTTGGGGCCTTCGCTGCCTCCAATATCACCTCTGTGTCCTGAAGCCACGCATCAACAGCGATAGCGTCTTTGCTGCCATCGAAGAATGGAGGGTTCAGGCGCTTGAAACTGTTGGCTGCACTGTTCCCATGATGCCCACCTCTGCCCAGAGCATCTGCCACTGCCTGATGCAAGGCATCTCCTCGACGATCCTGCGATGCAAGCAACTCCCTGATAAGTCCCACCAAGGCTCCATCATCCTGTCCTGCGGGCTGGGCTGGCTGTACCGGGGTTTCTGGATCTCCGAAAGGCATGACCCGGGAGGCTGCTCCTGAGTGCTGGGCCTGATCTTCTGGTCGCTGCTGGTCCATGGGAGGTGCTCCGCCTTGCTGATCGGTAGGTCCAGGAACAATGTCGCTCAAGAAGACGACATAGGAAACAATAAGAAAGGACCAGGATAGATCAAGGATACAAACATGTGATCAAGACAAGAATTTTAGGGATTCATAAGATACGAACAGAGATCAAGGACGAGTGCTGATTGAGACATCTATTCGGTAAACCCTCACATATCTTACTTTACAAGACCTGTATGGGCCACCACTTAAACCATGTCACGCCCCAAAACCAGAATACTGGAGAGCGGGGGCAGACATAGCCAGCTACGTATAATAAAATAGAATCCACCTTATTATACGGTCACGGCTGTCTAGATATATGATGGTTTAACTACAATCCATCAGTCTCCGATGGTTAAGAACAAGCCTAGTATCTCAATCACAAGCAAGCAAATAAAGTTACAAGATGTAAGATCACCAAATATACAATAGTAAGGCATCCAAAACATTACATATTCAGCTGATCATGAAGCTAGTCGTTACAAAATGTGAGAACTAGCAAGAGTTTAGTCATACATGATCAACCCTAGGATCTGCCGATCATGTTACAGCACATAGGCAGACAAAAAATAAGGTAAGCAATACGAGCTAACAGGTACTCATCGGCTAAACGTCTCAAAAGAATATTTTTTACAATAGAGTGGAAGAGCCAAAAATAACCCACTCGTTGCCAGGATTCCGTCTAGTGGTCACCATCTGGCTGGAAGGTCGGTAGATCCTCTGGAGCTGCTCCGAAATCTGGCCATACAAAACCAGCTGGGTCAGACCCCAGAAAGAGCAAGTGCCACAAAGGAGGCTTCACTTAGGAACTAAATCAGCAAATTAGCACAAGAATATAATTACATAATAAAAGACAGTAATTAAGGAAAAGCATGACAGGTGATATACGATGAGATAACCATGGGACTATTCAGATAACCAGGTTACAACCCGTAAACCAAACAAGGACCGGGGTTGTAACCCTTCGTCTGAACAGAACTTGGTTTCTTCCACCATTTATCGGCAAGATAAAATAAGAAATCAGGACATGTAGCAATCTTGTACAGGATCAAGACAAGACTAGACTGGTGTAACTCCATCCAATATTTCACGGCCAAACAATGAGTACGGCTTGATACTTTAACTAACTAGGGTTATCACATGCCTAGTTACTAGCAAGATGCAGCGAGATTGTTCCACAGCCACAAGCCCTGTAGACCATCCAGGCTATCCAGACGCAATTAGGGTTGAATTCAAGTGGGTACGTCGTCCAGGAAACGCACATACCCTTAGGTGACTTAGAGGGTGCAACACATGACAGTGTGCTGGAAATGTGCCCTACTCGACGGCAGGCTACAGATCCCAAGTGGGGCGCCCAGATAACGGGATTGCCTGTAGCTGGGAAAATCTCTTCATGACTACTGGATTATTCTAGTTGTTAGCCTTAGTCGATTTCAGTGGGTACCCCCGACCGTGGTACTCAGGGGTCCCCGTCCTAGACATGATGCAAGACAAGACGAGTTTATTTGTACAAGCACGATCGTCCACGGTGTCCAGGTCATTCATTTTATCAAGTCATGTCATGTCATGTTAGCCGTCGCAACAGCATGTCGAGATATATCATGTCAGGTTTACTTGTCAAGAGTGCGCCACGGCGGGCCACTATCAAGAATTATCATTGCCAAAAGTGCACCACAACGGATCACCATCGTGTCACAAAACATTTAATATGGCACAAGCATACATTTAGTAATTAAATATTAGAAGGGACAAGGACTGAGGAGGACTCATGTGGCTTAGGAAAATTGGGCCATATATGGCCAGCAAACAATAGGCCATATACGGCCAGCATGGCATTGGCCATGCGGCCAGACAAATAATAAATGGCCAACAGCTATGCGGCCAGGAATTAATATAGTGGCCCATGTGGCCACTAAATATGTTCAGGCAAGCAACCATGCGGCTATAATATATCTTCATGCAAGGAACCATGCACAGGCCATGCGGCGTATACTAATTACATGTGGCCAAGCATAATGGAGTGGCCATAATATATTTTGGAGCCATGCATGCAAGCTACGTATGCAAGCTAAATGCATTAATATGTGCATGAAAGTAAATGCATGCAAAGCATGCATGCTAAATGCAAGCACCTGCTTGCTAGGGCATAAACATATAATATTAGCTAAGGCCATTAATTATAGATTAAATAATCTTATGCATGCAAAAACATGCAAACACTAGCATGTAATACAAATTCTTACGTAAACAAAATACATGTGGCCCATTAGTAGCATGCGGCCAGGAATATACAATTAAATAAATAATAATAATAATAAAAGTCATGCAATTAATAATGGCCTATGCGGCCACAATATTTAAATATTCATGCGACCATGATTCTGGAATATTCATGCGGCCAGAAATTAGTCCATGCGGCCAAAATATATATATATACCCATGCGGCTAGCCAATATACTTGGCCATGCAGCCAATTAATTAGCTAAATGCATGCAACTGCTCATACAAAATAATTGAAAGGCCATGCGGCCCACCATGAATTCTCTTATGCGGCTCAACTTGGAATGGCTATAATATAAATGCTAAACTTGCTCCCATATGCGGCCAACTTGCTAGGCTATATGCGGCCAAGATTGGTCGCATGCATAAATAAAGGCTATGCACTGATTGTTAATGCATAAAATCAAGGAAAAGCCATGCATTAATTATTAATGCATGTAATGCGGCCGGAGCATGTTCTGTTATATGCGGCCAAATAGATTAGCCTATGCGGCCAAGATTGTAGGCAATTAATTAATGCATTAAATAAAAGCTTATGCTGCTAATGAATGCAAGCTTAATGCATGCATTAAATCTAAAAGCTTATGCGGCTAATGCAAGCAAGCTTATGGCATGTATTAAATCTGAAAGCTCATGTGGCCACAATTGCTAAGGCCATACTGAGAATTGTATATACGGCCAAGAATGAGTTCATGCGGCCAACAACTGTTGGCCATACAAAATTAGCTAAATGTATGCAAGCATTTAATGGCTAAGGCCATGCATTAAAATATACATGGCATAAAAATATACTTGGTCATGCATTAAAATATACATGGCATTGGCCTATGCGGCTCAGAGCAAATATGCTCATGCGGCTCACTGTACAATTAATGGCTCCCACAGAGAACATGTCCACGGAAAATACCATGGCCTCCATGCTCCTCCAAACAATATGGGAACCTAAATCCAGACTCCCGTAGGTCAAATTTGGGTAAAATAAAATTTTTTGCAACATGGAACCATCAACTAGCAAAAATATGCAAGTTTGATAGATCAAAACTCTTGGAAACCGAAAATACCACAAAGCTAGATTTATAAGAATTTAACCATGGAAATGAAAAATGCTAAGTACTAAAGTGGGTTAGAAACACATGAGGAAGACAATGGAAGAATAAAAATGGACTTCCTCCATGAAGCAAGATGCACTTGCCTAAGCTCTCCACTCTCTCAGGTTGGTAGAGAAGTAATGGTGGGGAAGAAGAAAGTTAATGTGGAGAGAGAAATGTTTGGTGGGATATTTAATGAAGATGGTGGTGGTAGGTGGGAGTGGTTTGGTTCACTAACAAAACTAAACCAAGCCAACAAGCTGAACCGAACCAAGATAAATCCATCAATGAAATGCCAAAATAAATCAAGCAGGAAGACAGGCAATACGAGTCAAAATACGTACACGTATTCTAAAATACGTGATACGAATCACGGGTATTATACCCCAAAATATGGTACCCTTGGATATTGCAGTATGCCATAGCAATCCTGTGTGTGGATAGTATAATGTATAGTAGCCATATCCTTGATTTTGATATACTTGATATACAGTGGATTGAGGAAAATATCAGAATGCTGAATACATGGTTGATTACTCATTTGCCCATGTTATTGATCTGACTACACTTTATCTGCATACCTTATATGGTACTAGCATTATTATTAGTACCAAGATGTCTTTGTTCTTGTAGCACCGATACTTGCCATAGTACATGTTATCATTATTTTATCATATTTCTTGTGCAGATATCCTTGTGGTAGGCCAGTGGTCATAACGTGGATTAGTAATATAAAATTGTTGTCGTTTGTTGCATTTATGCTCAGGGTGAATCTAGGTTGGCATTTTTGGAAGCCAATTCAAAATCACACCAAGCGTACACGTACTCCGATACGACATCAAAGACGGATAGTCGCATGTCCACGACAAGAGTTCCACACAAAAATTGGTAGGATTGTATAATTAAATAGCTTAAACTTGTGAAAGGATCTTGAATTTGTGCACCTTCTAGTTAGCCACTAGATATTGTGGTATGTCATCCACCTATGTGGAGTGTAGTATATGGCATTTATACTGTTACTGAGCTAGTGTCTGCCCTATAGGAACGTTGGAATTATTATATTATATTGATACAGACCCAATGGTCGCCTGAGAGGGGTAATGTGGACTATTACTGATTATATCTAGACATATGGTATTGCCAGTTCTGCTTAGGCAGTACACGATCGACGAATCCTTTTGTTGTAGCTGGGATAACCCAGTAACCAACATAGTAAGCCATATATGCATGGAGTGGTCGTATATTCATATCAAAGTGTGTGGTCTTTGTTGCTTGTTAGTTGGCTGGTACGTAACGGTGTCCCGGCGCGATGTTCACCTATTGTCCTTGTTTAGTTTCTGGGTGGTTTATTATCCCAATGACAAACTACATACTCTGGTTTGTAATTTAGGTATTAGTGGTTGTTAGGTTGATTGTTGGTTTCTGTAAGCCCCTGTTTTTCAAATTTTAGTTAAATTAGTGCTAATTAAATTTTTTATGTCATTTATAGCCTTAAATAATTATTAGGAATTTTTAGGAATTTTTTAGAAATTTTAAATAATTTTTAAATGATTTTTAAATAATTTTAAATGAGTTTTAAAATACAAAAATATTGATTTGTAATTTTTCTAAAATATTTTAATATCATTTTGCAATTGTTTGAAATGTTTTTATATCAGTTTGTAATTAGTGAATTGTTTTTAATTGAGAAGTGCAAATTTTATTTTGCATTTATTTACTGATAAAACCTTTGTGCAATAACCAAAACCTAGAGGACCTAACTGCTAAACTACCCAAACCCCCCCGACCAGACACTCTCTCTCCTCACCCACTCTCGTTGACCCCCGACCGACGACCGCCATGCCGACGGGCAGCCCCCGCCATTTCCGGCTGCCCGACCGACCTAGCACCGCCCTAAAATCCTATAAAACTCCTCCTCTCTCCCCTGACCTAAACCCTAACCCTAATTTCTCACCACGACCACCACAGCCCCCCTTTCTTCCCCGACGAGCTAAACCTAAACCCTAACTCCGACGATCTCTTCCGCTAACCCCACAACGACTAACACCCACATCCACCGCCACCATTCGACGCGCCGCACCAAGCCGCGCCCAGCGCCACCGGAGCGCCGCGACGCCAACGCCTCCGCCGCCGTCCAGCCCCTTCGAAAGCCCCCCCGATCGACCGGACACGTGAGTAGCGGTGCCCTTTCGTGTCGTGCGTATCTCGTATTGTGTCTATGCTGTTCGCCGTGTCCTGGCGAACACAAGCGTGGACCTGGACACGTGAAATTCGTGTCGTGCGTGTCGAATCGACCCAGACACGTTAATACCTGTGTCCCTAACTGTCAGGACACAGGACTGTGTTATTATTTTTTTTATCTTTTAAATCACTTAAAACCTAATAAAATCTACCTAAGTCCTAACTCTAACAAAGCTAACGGGCTGACCCCCTGGCCAGCCCAACCCGACCTAACATCCCCCCCGCTTTGTTGGCTCGGGTTCGAGCCCCCTTCCTTTCTGTTTTCTTTTTTTGTTTCTTTTCTTTTTCCTTTTTCAGTTTTATATATATATATATTTATATATATATATATATATATATATATATATATATATATATATATATATATATATATATATATATATATATATATACTGTTTTTGACAGTATTTTATATATATGTATATATATTTTATAGTTAGTAAATTTTATATATATATGTTTATATTTATATATATATACATATATGTATATATGTATATATATTTTCATGTGTATATATATATATTATATATATACACTATATTATTAAGTGTTTTCTTAAATATATATATATATTTGTATATATATATATATATATATATATATATATATATATATATATATATATATATATATATATATATATATATATATATATATATATATATACACTTTATAAATTAAGTATTTTCCTTATACAAGGATATATGTACCTTTTTCATATGTAGGTATATAATTATTTTGTATAATTTTACCATATTAAAATAATAATATTTATTTTGCACTATTACCAAATTGTATTTTTAGTGTAATTAAATTACTGCAACCATTTGGTGTCCAAGCCTAGCATGGGTATTTGGGCCTAAATGTGTTTTCACACATTCAAGACCTGTACAAGTCATATTGGACTTGATTCATGGCCTTGGATCATGTATTTGAACTTTGGTTCAAATTATATACATGGACAAAATACGCAGATAAATAAATTATTGTGTGCAATGCTGTTTTTGATTTTCTAAAAATACTTAAAGTACTGCTAAAATTATGGAAAAATAGTATTTAGATACTATGTTAAGTTAGCTAATTTAGTATAATTTTTGTAGTATTTAATTTACTGTTTTGCCACTAGATTGGCATATGAAACCAAAACTTATTTTCTGTATACTTAGGAAAACTGATTTTTATAAAATATTTGTACTGGTTAATAAATTCCAGAAAAATTATAATAAATTTCTATAATTAGCAAGGATTGTTATGGTACTTTGTTTTATGTAAAACTAGGCCTTTTGTCTACTTCAAAAATTGTTAGAACACAATGGTCATTGGATTTATTTATTGATTAATTACGACTTGTAGCTTTTTGTGTTATTTGAGTTTTAGCCGTGTTGAACCCCACCCCTCACTAGTGTAAAGACCCTAGAAAGTTAGTTAAAGTAGTGTGTCATCCCACATTGGTCTCCTATGCCAAAATCATTATTTTGGCTAGGTGCCCAATAACAAGTCGTGTTTCACCAATTAGTGTCCTAGTGTTTTAACTTAGTGTAAAAACTAAGTTATTGTATTTACTTCTACAGTGACGAGTTACCGGACATCCGTAGCACTGTTATCGCAGCTTGTTTTGTTTTGCTTTGCTAGAGGCAAGTACTTTCTACGAACTTTACATATTGTCACATAAATGAACTGCAAACTCCACCATGTTAAATGATGATCCTTGGGGTAGCAAGTTAGAATCTCTACATGTTGTACTTCCAGTTACTACCATGCTTAGAACTGTCTTTATGTATCTCTCACATGATAGAATATGGGTTATGGGGAAACTAATGGTAGAGTACGTGATCATGACCCCCCCTATAGTAGCGAGCTAGGTCGTATTTTATATGCATACCTTGCCGTAGGCCATTATCCCGTATTTTTGTACGGATGTACACCTATGCCTGTTGACTTGTACGTATGTACATTTTATTTACATGTACCACAGTACATTGTACATCGATTGACCGATCACGTACTTGCTACAGTTTTAAATACTACATGTACATGTGTCTCTATGACATATGTATCCTTGCCATGATAGATTGTGTGATGCCATATTTCCAGTTATTCCTCACATGTTCATTTTCATGTTTCATATGCTAGTTTGCTAGATTCAGTACTTGCTCCCGTCCTGACAGGATAACGTTGTAGGTGTCCTTACTGAGGAGGAGTTACTCTACGACACATATTATGGAGTTACTACCGAGGACCCGGCTCTGCTTTACGAGGATGGTCCTGCGGGGAACCTCGCCTAGTTGTCTTTTGTTTACTTAGACTTTTGAGAGTAGACATGTATTAGACTATATCTTTTTGTAACTGGACATGTATCCAGTTTTACATTTCAGTTCACTTGTACTTGGACGTTTTACTATATACGACGACTTTTGTGTTTGGAGCATTTATGACTTTATTTCGCTTATAGAACTGTTAGCACATTTAGTCTTATCATGTTGTCTTTAGAACAGCTTACTACGTTTTATCTCAACGTAGGCTGGGGAATGACTCGGCCTGGCCCAACAATTTGGGTAGCGGGTCGTGACATGTTTTTAGTGGTGGCCCATGCAGGTCCTGACTAAACTGTTTGGTTACGTTATTGTACCAAGCATGCATGCAATTAGGAACTTAAGGTAACTAGACAACATTAGGAAAGACGCTTAGAACACTTAGAGGAATGCTAGGATTGCAACATAGGAAATACATCACATGTTTGCTATTATAATTAGATTTTCTTGCATGTGATTGCTTACCTTAAATAAATCCTTATAAGTCTTTTTTTATATGTGTAATTTAGATGGTGCTTACTCGTTCATCCCAGTATGTTGCCCCCGAGAATGGGGCCCTCCATATCGAGTCTGCTGACCAGTTGACTGCTACATCTCCACCTACCACATTCCCCCACTCCACAGATCCACAGACCCAGATACCACAACCACCTTCCACATCACAGGCCCAGCAGGACCCGATACTTCCACCACCCCCTATCACTATACCCACCCAGGCTTCCGTCACACTCGACGGGAACCAGCTGCTCACTCTGATTCAGGGGTTCCTAACAACCCATCAGGAGCAGACTACCCTACTCCGCCAGAGCATGGAGCGTTCTGAGGGACGTCCCGTGGTCCCACCACATGTAGAGCCACGGCAGAGAGCGGGGACGATCAAGGACTTCATGGGTCTGAATCCCAAGGAGTTCTCAGGGACTGAGGGCATAGTAGTAGCTGATGACTGGCTAGATTCGGTAGAGAGGAAGCTTCTGGGAGTTAGGATGTCGGATGACCTCCAGGTCGAGGCAGCAGGATTTCTGCTGATAGACTTAGCAGGAGTCTGGTTCCGGAATGAGCCGTTATTTGCGAGAGGGAGAGCCACTTGGGACCAGTTCAAGAAGAAATTCTTCTCGACCACTGCTAGAGTAGCCATGGGGCTACGATTCCAGAACATCCAGCAGGGGAACTGTTCTGTTGATGACTATGCGGCAGAGTTTAGTCGCCTGAGCCGTTTTGCTCCTAGTCTGGTTGCAGATCCAGAGGAGATGACCCGTAGGTTTTGCCACGGTCTAGTTCCAGACATTGGCATCCTTATAGTGGCGAACGGTACGACTGACTACTACCAGAGCCTAGAGTTGGTCCGGAGCATCGAGGAGCATCTTCTGTCATGCAAGAGGTCGGCTTCTATACATCATGATGGACCGTCCAAGCGTCAGGCTTTCCAGCAGAGAGCACCGACGCCACCCCAGCAGACTTACCGTCTCCCTACACCACATCATCAGACCCCGCCAGTTAGAGCCCCGGAACACCAGCAGCAACAGCAGAAGGAAGCTATATGTTCTTTCTACGGAAGACCAGGGCACGACAGGTCCGTTTGCAGGAAGAGGTTGGGTCAGTGTTTAGTTTGTGGGTCTGCCACCCATCAGCTACGGAACTGTCCAGCAGCCAAGGGACCTAGAGGACCACTCCCGACTCAGCAGCAGAGGTTTGGGCAGCATCTGCAGCAGCAGAAGGGACCTCAGGGGAAGGTTTATAGCCTAGCCCTCGAGCCGGAGCCGGAGCAGGTTTCGGAGCCGGATTACTTAGCTGACGTCATCACAGGTCATGTTTATTTGCATACTTTTCTAGCTCTATGCTTGTTTGATTCTGGTACATCTCATAGCTTCCTGTCATTAGAGTTTATGCATGAACATCACTTAGTATCTACACCTACTGCGGAGATTAGTAGAGTAATGACGGGAGGAGGACCAGTGCCTATTAGAGCTAGCTATAGATGCTCTATTATGATAGCCGGGAGAGAGTTCGAGGGGCAATTCTTTGTGATGCCACTCCCCGGTTATGACATCAATTTGGTGATGGACTGGCTTAGCTATGCCCATGCATCTATAGATTGCCATGAGGGTAGTATTTTGTTCAGTCCCCCGGGCACAGTACCATTCAGTGTCAGGAGGACAGGGCCGGAGATCAGCCTAGAGCCTAACTGTTGTACGACAGTCGGAGACGCAGCACCGCCATACCCTATCATTAGGGAGTTTATGGATGTATTCCCAGAGGATCTTCCAGGACTTCCGCCTGACAGAGATGTAGAGTTCACTATAGATTTAGTGTCGGGTTCATCACCAGTATCCCGGGCTTGCTATAGAGTGAATCCCAAGGAGGCCATAGAGATGAAAGAGCAGATTGATGACCTGTTGAAAAAGGGTTTCATTCGATCCAGTGCTTCTCCATGGGGAGGACCAGTGCTCTTTGTGCCTAAGAAGGATGGTACAGTCCGGTTGTGTATTGACTACCGGGCCTTGAATGCCATCACCATCAAGAACAAATATCCTCTGCGCAGGATAGATGATTTGTTCGACCAATTGAACAGGGCGAAGGTGTTTTCCAGGATAGACTTGAGATCCGGGTACCACCAGGTGAAGGTCAGGCCAGCAGACATCCAGAAGACGGCGTTCAATACGAAGTACGGGCAGTATGAGTTTCTGGTGATGCCATTTGGTCTCACAAATGCGCCAGCTGTCTTTATGAATTTGATGAATATGACATTTCACCAGTATCTGGATAAGTTTGTCGTAGTATTTATCGACGACATCCTGATATACTTGAAGACGCCAGCGGAGCATGCAGAGCACTTGCGGATAGTTTTGGGGATTCTGAGGCAGGAGAGATTGTTTGCCAAATTGCCGAAGTGCGAGTTCTTTTTAGACCGAGTGGAGTTTCTCGGCCATGTAGTCACTGGAGATGGAATCTCGGTAGATCCCAAGAAGATTGCTGCAGTTGAGACGTGGAAGGCTCCGACGTCAGTTTCAGAGATCAGGAGCTTTCTGGGTTTAGCCGGCTATTATAGAAAGTTCGTCCAGGACTTTGTTAGGATAGCTGAACCCATGACGAAGCTGACGCAGAAGGACGCAGAGTACATTTGGTCAGAGGACTGCCAGACAGCGTTTGAGGAGCTAAAGAGGAGGCTGACGACCGCTCCAGTTTTGACTTTACCTTCAGGTTCTGGAGGTTTTACCATATACAGTGATGCTTCTGGGAAGGGGCTAGGATGTGTCCTACAGCAGCATAGGAAAGTGATTGCTTATGCATCTAGGCAATTGGGGACTCATGAGCGGAATTATCCTACCCATGACCTCGAGTTAGCTGCGGTGATCTTTGCACTCAAGTTATGGAAACATTACTTATACGGAGAGCGTGTGGAAATCTTTACTGACCACAAAAGCTTGAAGTATGTGTTCACGCAGAAAGAACTGAACATGAGGTAAAGACGATGGTTGGAGTTGATGAAGGACTTCGACATCGATTTACAGTATCACCCCGGGAAGACAAATGTGGTGGCGGATGCACTGAGCAGGCATCCGATGGCATGGTACCTGATGATTGATCGACATTTGCAGGAGGATCTGGAGAAGCTCGGTATTGAGCTAGTTCGGCCAGGATCAGTGATACAGATGATGGCACTTGACATTCAGTCAGATTTGATGGAGCAGATCCGGGAGGCACAGTCTACAGATGAGAGCCTTCGCAGACTTCGACCCCAGGCTTTAGCTGGATTACTGGATGACTTCACTATAGCAGAGGACGGATCCTTGAGGCATGGCAGCCGATTGTGCGTGCCGAAGGGAGAGCTAGTAGAGGCAGTTTTGCAGGAGGCGCACCGATCGAGATATTCTATTCACCCTGGTGCTAACAAGATGTACCGTGACTTGCGGGAACATCTTTGGTGGCACGGGATGAAGAGGGATGTATCACGTTTCATCTCGAGATGCCTAGTTTGCCAGCAGGTCAAGGCGGAGCGCCAGAGGCCAGCTGGTTTGTTACAGCCGTTACCCATTTCTGAGTGGAAGTGGGAACATATTACGATGGACTTCATTTCAGGGCTTCCTCGTTCCCAAGGAGGGAACGATGCCATCTGGGTCGTCGTAGACAGGCTGACGAAGTGTGCGCACTTCATACCCTTCAAGGTGGGGCTTTCCACCGAGAAGTTGGCGGAGCTATACATGCAGCAGATTGTTCGCCTACACGGAGTGCCAGTGAGCATCGTGTCAGACAGAGACAGCAGATTCACATCCCACTACTGGAGGAGCTTGCAGGAGGAGTTGGGCAGTAGGCTCAAGTTTAGTACGACGTACCACCCGCAGACAGATGGGCAGTCCGAGAGGACGATGCAGACACTGAAGGATATGCTGAGGACCTGCGTGCTAGACTTCGGAGGATCATGGGAGAGCCATCTGCACTTGGTAGAGTTTTCATACAACAACAGCTACCAGGCCAGTATTGGTATGTCTCCTTTCGAGGCGTTATATGGACGACGATGCCGCACACCGCTCTTTTGGGATGATATCGGAGACAGAGTTATGCTTGGGCCAGAGATGATCACGGATGCAGCAGAGAAAGTCGGGATGATCAGAGACAGGCTCAGAGTAGCTCAGGATAGGCAGAAACACTGGACTGATGCTAGTCGCAGACCGATGGAGTTCGCAGACGATGATATGGTGCTAGTGAAGATATCACCTACTAGAGGGACGATCCGGTTCGGACGAGGAGGGAAGCTGAGCCCCAGATACATCGGGCCATTCGAGATACTTGGCAGGATCAGAGAGGTAGCTTACGGAGTTGCACTTCCACCCAACCTAGCAGGAGTTCACGACGTCTTTCACGTATCTCAGCCGAGGAGATATGTTCCAGACCCCAGTCATGTGCTAGATCATTCAGAGTTGGAGGTCGGACCGAGCCTTACAGTTTCTGAACAGCCAGTGGAGATATTAGACAGGAAAGAGAAGAGGCTGAGGAACAAGGTTATACCCCTAGTATGAGTAGCTTGGAGCCGTCACTCCCCAGGTGAATCTACTTGGGAGAGGGAGTCGGACATGAGGGAGAGATACCCTTACTTGTTCGATCCAACCGCTGCGAGGGAACCACCCGTTCCCGCTTGATACCTTAGAGGTTAGTTTCGATCACAGTCTTAGTCATTTTGTTGCATTGATTGCTATGTTAGAATATTGTAGGGTCTTCAATCCTAGTGAATTTCGAGGACAAAATTTTTCAAGGAGGGAAGACTTGTAAGCCCATGTTTTTCAAATTTTAGTTAAATTAGTGTTAATTAAATTTTTTTATGTCATTTATAGCCTTAAATAATTATTAGGAATTTTTTAAAAATTTTAAATGATTTTTAAATGATTTTTAAATGATTTTAAATGAGTTTTAAAATACAAAAATATTGATTTGTAATTTTTCTAAAATATTTTAATATTATTTTGCAATTGTTTGAAATGTTTTTATATCAGTTTGTAATTAGTAAATTGTTTTTAATTGAGAAGTGCAAATTTTATTTTGCATTTATTCACTGATAAAACCTTTGTGCAATAACCAAAACCTAGAGGACCTAACTGCTAAACTACCCAAACCCCCCCGACCAGACACTCTCTCTCCTCACCCACTCTCGTTGACCCCGACCGACGACCGCCACGCCGACGGGCAGCCCCCGCCATTTCCGGCTGCCCGACCGACCTAGCACCGCCCTAAAACCCTATAAAACTCCCCCTCTCTCCCCTGACCTAAACCCTAACCCTAATTTCTCACCACAACCACCACAGCCCTCCTTTCTTCCCCGACGAGCTAAACCTAAACCCTAACTCCGGCGATCTCCTCCGCCACCCCCACAACGACTAACACCCACATCCACCGCCACCATTCGACGCGCCGCACCAAGCCGCGCCCAGCGCCACCGGAGCACCGCGATGCCAACGCCTCCGCCGCCGTCCAGCCCCTTCGAAAGCCCCCCCGATCGACCGGACACGTGAGTAGCGGTGCCCTTTCGTGTCGTGCGTATCTCGTATTGTGTCTATGCTGTTCGCCGTGTCCTGGCGAACACAAGCGTGGACCTGGACACGTGAAATTCGTGTCGTGCGTGTCGAATCGACCCAGACACGTTAATACCTGTGTCCCTAACTGTCAGGACACAGGACTGTGTTATTATTATTTTTTATCTTTTAAATCACTTAAAACCTAATAAAATCTACCTAAGTCCAAACTCTAACAAAGCTAACGGGCTGACCCCCTTGCTAGCCCAACCCGACCTAACATCCCCCCTCCCCCGCTTTGTTGGCTCGGGTTCGAGCCCCCTTCCTTTCTGTTTTCTTTTTTTGTTTCTTTTCTTTTTCCTTTTTCAGTTTTATATATATATATATATATATATATATATATATATATATATATATATATATATATATATATATATATATATATATATATATTAGTAAAATATATATATATATATATTAGTATATATATATATATATATATATATATATGTATATACTGTTTTTGACAGTATTTTATATATATGTATATATATTTTATAGTTAGTAAATTTTATATATATATGTTTATATTTATATATATATATACATATATGTATATATATATATATTATATATATACACTATATTATTAAGTGTTTTCTTAAATATATATATATATATATTTGTATATATATATATACTTTATAAATTAAGTATTTTCCTTATACAAGGATATATGTACCTTTTTCATATGTAGGTATATAATTATTTTGTATAATTTTACCATATTAAAATAATAATATTTATTTTGCACTATTACCAAATTGTATTTTTAGTGTAATTAAATTACTGCAACCATTTGGTGTACAAGCCTAGCATAGGTATTTGGGCCTAAATGTGTTTTCAATATTCAAGACCTGTACAAGTCATATTGGACTTGATTCATGGCCTTGGGTCTTGTATTTGAACTTTGGTTCAAATTATATACATGGACAAAATACGCAGATAAATAAATTATTGTGTGCAATGCTGTTTTTGATTTTCTAAAAATACTTAAAGTACTGCTAAAATTATGGAAAAATAGTATTTAGATACTATGTTAAGTTAGCTAATTTAGTATAATTTTTGTAATATTTAATTTACTGTTTTGCCACTAGTTTGGCATATGAAACCAAAACTCATTTTTTGTATACTTAGGAAAACTGATTTTTATAAAATATTTGTACTGGTTAATAAATTCCAGAAAAATTATAATAAATTTCTATAATTAGCAAGGATCGTTTTGGTACTTTGTTTTATGTAAAACTAGGCTTTTTGTCTACTTCAAAAATTGTTAGAACACAATGGTCATTGGATTTATTTATTGATTAATTACGACTTGTAGCTTTTTGTGTTATTTGAGTTTTAGCCGTGTTGAACCCCACCCCTCACTAGTGTAAAGACCCTAGAAAGTTAGTTAAAGTAGTGTGTCACCCCACATTGGTCTCCTATGCCAAAATCATCATTTTGGCTAGGTGCCCAATCACAAGTCGTGTTTCACCAATTAGTGTCCTAGTGTTTTAACTTAGTGTAAAAACTAAGTTATTGTATTTACTTCTACAGTGACGAGTTACCGGACATCTGTAGTACTGTTATCGCAGCTTTTTTTGTTTTGCTTTGCTAGAGGCAAGTACTTTCTATGAACTTTACATATTGTCACATAAATGAACTACAAACTCCACCATGTTAAATGCTGATCCTTGGGGTAGCAAGTTAGAATCTCTACATATTGTACTTCCACTTACTACCATGCTTAGAACTGTCTTTATGTATCTCTCACATGATAGAATATGGGTTATGGGAAAACTAATGGTAGAGTACGTGATCATGACCCCCCTATAGTAGCGAGCTAGGTCGCATTTTATATGCATACCTTGCCGTAGGCCATTATCCCGCATTTCTGTACGGATGTACACCTATGCCTGTTGACTTGTACGTATGTACATTTTATTTACATGTACCACAGTACATTGTACATCGATTGACCGATCACGTACTTGCTACAGTTTTAAACACTACATGTACATCTATCTCTATGACATATGTATCCTTGCCATGATAGATTGTGTGATGCCATGTTTCCAGTTATTTCTCACATGTTCATTTTCATGTTTCATATGCTAGTTTGCTAGATTCAGTACTTGCTCCCGTCCTGACAGGATAACGTTGTAGGTGTCCTTACTGAGGAGGAGTTACTCTGCGACACATATTACGGAGTTACTGCCGAGGACCCGGCTCTGCTTTACGAGGATGTTCCTGCGGGGAACCTCGCCTAGTTGTCTTTTGTTTACTTAGACTTTTGAGAGTAGACATGTATTAGACTATATCTTTTTGTAACTGGACATGTATCCAGTTTTACATTTCAGTTCACTTGTACTTGGACGTTTTACTATATACGACGACTTTTGTGTTTGGAGCATTTATGACTTTATTTCGCTTATAGAACTGTTAGCACATTTAGTCTTATCCTGTTGTCTTTAGAACAGCTTACTACGTTTTATCTCAACGTAGGCTGGGGCATGACGCGGCCTGGCCCAACAATTTAGGTAGCGGGTCGTGACAGTTTCTTACATGTATTAGGTACTGTCACGCCCGAGATCCAGAATACTGGAGAGCGGGAACAAACACAGCCAGCTACGTATATAGAAGTGTATTTCACCTCCATATACGGTCACGGCTGTCTAGATGTATGAGGGTTTTCTACAAGTCAACAATCTCTTATGGTCAAGAACAAGCCTAGTGTCTCAATCTCAAACAAGTAATAATAGTTACAAGATGTTAGACCATCAAATATACAATAGTAAGGCGTCCCATACGTTTCATATACAGATGATCACGAAGCTAGTCGTACAAAATGCGAGGACTAGCAAGAGTTTCAGTCATACATGATCAACCCTAGGATTTGTTAATCATGTTACAGCCCTTAGGCAGATAAGAAATATAAGTATTCAACACGAGCTAACACTTGCTCGGCGGCTAAATGCCTCAAAAGAATAATTTTACAATAGAGCGGGAGAGCAAAATAAAACCCACTCGTTGCCAGGGTTTCTTCTAATGTTCACCATCTGGCTGGAATATAGGTAGAACCTCGGGTGCTGCTCCGAAATCTGGCCATACAAAACCAGCTGGGTCAGACCCCAGAAAGAGCAAGTGCCACAAAGGAGGCTTCACTTAGAAACTACAACCAGCATATTAGCACATAAAAGCACATAAGAACATAAATGAAATGACAAAAGACATGAGTTAGAGAAAATAGGGTGATAAACGATAAGATAACTAAAGGACTATTCCGGTAACCAAGTTACAACCCGTAAATTAAACAAGGACCAGGGTTGTAACCCTTCACCTGAACAGAACTTAGTCTCTAACTAATTATCGATAAAGTAAAGCATAAGCAAGCATGTCCTGAGATAGCCATGTACTGGATCTGGGCAAGACTAGACAAAATAGGACTCCATCCAACATTCACGGCCAAGCAAAGAGTACGGCTTGATACTTTAACTAACTAGGGTTATCACAAGCATATTTACTAGCAAGATGCAATGAGATATTCCTACGGCCACAAGCCCTGCAGACTATCCAGGTTATCCAGACGCAAGTTACAAGGATTTATAGTAGATACAACGCCCAGGAGACAAATGTACCCTATTAGGTGACTTGGGGGTACAACACATGATAGTGTGCATATTACTTATTTCAAGAAGTGCCCCACATGACAGTGGGCTGAAAATGTGCCCTACTCGACGGCAGGCTACAAGTCCATCAGAGAAGGCGTCCAGATAACGGAATTGCTTGTAGCCAAAATATCTCTATCTATTATTCAGTATGAATCCCTGACCGTGGAAAACCAGGAATTCATGTCCTAGACATGATGCGAGATAAGACTGGTAGCTTATACAAGCACAATCAATACAATCACCCACGGTGTCATGATGAGAATTTACTAGTAAGTCGAGATAGTCGTCGTAACAGTATTCAAGATTACATGTTAGACTTACTTATCAAGATTACTTGTCAAGAGTGCGCCACGACGGGCTACTATCAAGAATTATTATGTCAAGGTTGCTTATCAAGAGTGTACCACGATGGGTCACTATTTAAGAGTTATCATGTCAAGGTTTCTTGTCAAGAGTGCACCACGACGGGTCACTATTCAAGAGTTATCATGTCAAGGTACTTATTAAGAGTGTGCCTTAACAGGCCATTATCGTGATTGAGAGAAACATGTATAAAAATAGCTAGTAACATATTCTTGAAGCCAAGGAAAAGATCTACAACTTTTATGTTGGAAGTTGGGAGAGCCATCTATGCGGCTGGTTCGATGAAGACCCATCTATGCGTCTGGGTCGATGGGAAGCCATCTATGCACCTGGGTCGATGGGGACCCATCCATGCGGCAGGGTCGATGGGGTGCCATCTATGCGACTGGGTCGATGGAGACCCATCCATGCGGCAAGGTCGATGGGGTGCCATCTATGCGGTAGGGTCGATGGGGTGCCATCTATGTGGCTGGGTCGATGGGGACCCATCCATGCAGCAGGGTCGATGGGGTGCCATCTATACGGCTGGGTCGATGGGGACCCATCCATGCGGCAGGTTCGATGGGGTGCCATCTATACGGCTGGGTCGATGGGATGCCATCTATGCGGCTGGGTCGATGGGGACCCATCCATGCGGCTGGGTCGATGGGGTACCATCTATGCAGCTGGGTCGATGGAGACCCATCCATCTATGAAAAATTTGAGAATGATGGCCATGGAAATCCATAGCTTCCAAGCTCCATAAAACCTTCACCGCAAGTCCAAATTTGGACTTCCATAGGTCAAAATAGGATAGAATAAAATTCTCTACAACATAAAATAATCAAAACTTGAAAATAATAAAGTTTGATAGATCAAAATCCAAGAAATCCAAAATTGCAACAAACTTAGTGTCACGACCCGCACCCACTGTGAGGGTACGAGTACGTAACAACGCCCAGCCTACGCCGCAGTGTCGGCGGTAGAACGCTGTTCTAAGTCTCTAACTAACCATCAACTCATGCAGCATATAATATACTCATCATGATCAACTCCGAACGGAGGACAAGTATAAGATAAGGTGTATCTCAATCACAGTCTAAGCACGATAAGATAACACAGTATTGTAACTAAGAATTGAAGACAAAAATAAATACTGAAATAATAACAATATCTGAATAATCTCAAATACATCTCAAGTCTCAAATCTCTATATACAACTCCAGATCTAACAGGAAAACTAAAACAAGACAGACTAACTAAACTCCCGATCACTCCTGAGTGTCGGGGCCATGGTAGCTAAACCATCTCCTCAGTAAAATATAGGGCAGGTGTCCTCAGGGCAATCATCTGTAAAATTTTCAACAGGTCCAGTCAGGACAGGAACGAGCACATCTCATCTAGAAAACCCAAGTAAATGACAGAGAACTATAGAGCAGTTATAGACAGTTGTATTGATAAAAATGGCAGTTTATATTCAGGTGATGGTAAGAAGACAGATAAAGTACAAGGAAAGTAAATACTAAACAAGAGAAGAATCATAGCAATGAAGACTGTAAAAATAAAACTAGCTGAACCAGGGTAATATGATATAAAGTCCAGACAACATGTAGACCAGTGTAACTCCAATGTAAGTCCAGTACAGGATGAATCTCATACAAGATGAATCCAGCAAGGGACGATTCCAGTCATAGTGATCAATGATTTCAGGGTGAGTCCAGCCTATACTCTAGCAGTGTGTTTTAAAATACCGAGATCGACATGTAAACGGCTATGGATAAATCCGGCACATCACACACCTGGCCGGGTGTGAGATGGCTATCATTCCAGTAGATTCCAGTAGGGGTGATTCCAGTAATGGGGTATGTCTACATGTCTTACTCTAGTATTTTCCCTCCCAGCAAGTGAATCCAGAATTTCGACACAATAATTCAAGATGAGTCCAGCCAAGTACAATGAATACCAGTAAATGATTCCGGGGTGATTCCAGTAATGATTCCAGTAGGTGATTCCAGTAATAGAAGCCGAAAACGATGATACCAGTAAATGAGGCCAGAATAAATGTGTGTCGTATACATGAATCCAGAAATAATAGTACGTGTTTGTAACAGAGAATCACATACAGCTAACTAGAACTGAAATACAGTAATTGACAAATAAATGAGAGAACTATCAGAGAATGTACTCGCCTGATACTCTGAAAAGAGTAATAAAATATCAGATGTCTGCACCGGAGTCACAATGTCCTAAATACAGCAGTACAGGTTATAATATGTTTAAAATAAGATGAATGGAGTCTATGATGCAATCTACATGATTTCTAGGTCAATCTAGGTCAAAGTCAACTCTAAGTCAACCTGGACTAGTCAAACTAAGTCAACTAGGTAAATCTTAGTCTAGTCAAGTATCACTAGGCCTAACCAAGCCTAGCCTAGTATCCAAGCACAAACACATGATCACTAGCAACTCATTTTGTATAAACCAAATATATATACATACACTACAAATATCCCATCTAACCTCGGCCCATATCACAATTAAATCCTCCTACCAGTTGGAGTAGTACTAATCATACAATACCCTATGTCAATATATAACTACCCTTGACACTTGGTATTCTATACTCTAACCCATTCATTAACCCCACATGTCCTACATCATTGCCTATGTATGCAATCCCACTATGGTGTCTTAGGTAATTAATATTGGTGCATATGAGGTACTAACCTACTCCCAACTGAACTGAAATGACCAAATGGTCTATCTACACTCACATTCTAGGATACCCACAAGGTATGTGTACATAGAGTTGCCATAATACTAATGGGCTGAACTCTGAAACTAGACTAACCCCTAGGCTATGGTTCATCCTAATTCTCACCTGACTCATATATATCACTCATGCCGAATACTTAAATACACACATACATGTATCCATATACCCCATCCTTCCTTACTCCCTAGTCTTACACATGAATACACTACTTCCTTGCCTATCCACAATCATCTCTCAAACTAAAACCCTTATCCTCACCACACTCTCATGTATACCCAAAATCAACTAAATATTCAATACAAATGTTCAATATCAACCTAACAGTTAACAGCCCACTGTCTATGCCACTGCTACTGCCTGCTGCAAAAGCCAGGCTAAACCAAGACAATGCCTTGCCTGCCTGTGCAGGCCAATGCAATGCAAAGCCAAAGCTAGCTGCTGCCTACTGCAATGAAATGCAAGGCCACGGCTGCCAATGCAATGCAATGCAAAGCCAAGGCTAGCTGCTGCCTACTGCAATGAAATACAAGGCCAAGGCTGCTGCCTACTGCTTCTGTTTCCACAAATCTTCCCCCTCCTGGACACACCAATACACATAATATGTACTCCTATACTCTCAAACAAGCCACACATATATATACAATACCTATTTTAACTTAGGAAAAACTGAAACCTTAGGACCCTCTCTTGAACCCCAACTACATAAATCAAAGGGCCTATGGCCCAAACTAAAACACCACCTGCATTGCAAGTGCCATGCCAAGCATGGCCACTGCAGCTGCCACTGACCACTGCTTGCTGCTGCCAATGCAGCCCAGGCAATGCAAACTAGGATAACCCTCACATACCAATACCTGACATTCAGTCAAAAAATACATCAGACATATATGTTAAACTATTACAATTATATTCATATCACAACCAAAACCCCAATCCAATACTCAGTCCAATACTGAAATCTCAGATTTTAGGAGAATCAAAACTTAGTTTTTGAATACACATTCTCAGGTTTTTAGGTTTAAGTTCAATCAAAACTCAGTTAACATCAAACCAAAAAGGAAAACAACCAAATCAGTGAATAAAAAATGACAGTGAAAGGAGAGTGTGTAATAGGGTGTATCATGTCAAGTGTCTCAGTAAAAATAGGAAAAATGGTCTGCAATCTATTACATGTATTCTCAGGAACTATCAACCAACCTATTGATTATACAAAAACCCAAAACTGAACACAGAGTTCATGAGTCCAATAACACATTTGAATGAGGACAGTACACAGTGTTTGGATGTGAAGGCTAGGGTGTGTTCATGAAACAAAGTGCAAATGGTACCTGTGTGGGTGCAAGCTGAGAGTGATAGTGTTCTCAGAAAAAAGGAAATTCAATTGACAGTCTAGGGGAAACAGGTTATTCCTGTGTTCCCAGGATCATGAAACCAACACCAAATCAATGTCAGGTTTACATAAAGTCTCATCAAGTTAACATATCAATTTAAAACCCATTTCAGTTATGTGTGTGTTAGTGAGGAACTCATTGTGGTTCTCAGGAATTTATAATGTAAGTAGGGTGTGGTGCATGCATAAATTCTTAGTTTTATATATTCAAAACTCAAATTTACTCAAACTAGAAAATGTAAAGAACAATGTATTTCATTGAAAACCCAACACAACATCTTAAACCTGCCAACTGAACAATTTCATAATTCTTACTCATTGGAAGAACCCACAAGTCAGGAAAACCAAATTGAAATACAACTAATCTCAGAAAATCTCACCAATGTCAGTTCATAAACCATTCCAATCCAAACTTCGAAAACCCAAACCTACAAACTCATCCCTAGGCATGTAAATATGTCTCATATTAACAATTGAACATTAAATACTTTAATTAATCAATTAATTAATTAACTATGTAAGAAGCAGAACACAGAACATGTATCAGAGAATGGCAGTGTCGTGCGGCCATGTCATGTCGAAATGGACACGACACAAAGCTCAAAGTGTGTCGAGCTCGTGCACGTGGGTTCGCCCAACATAGGGGAACATGTCCCACAGCCTGCAATGAATCCATACAGTGTCGTGTACAAGAAAACAGTGCGTATCAGACGCACTTCCTGCGCGCGTGCACGACAGGCACCGACCCGTGCGAGTGAGATTTCTCACAAACCACTCGACGAAGTCGTCTCAAAATTGGTGAGCGTGCTGTCAGTCATTGCCCGCAGGTGTGTGCAAAGTTTTGTGTTACGAAGTGCAGTGTCGTGTCCGCTACAGTGCCCGAGCAGCAGGACACTGCACGGTGTCCTCGTGCACACGTTCGTGTCCAGTTTTGGACACAAAAACCAACTCAAATTGTGTTCAGACAAGTACAAACATGATCTACATATCAAGAGCTATTCACATATATAATTTGTTTCGAAAAATAATAACATTCAATCCATTGAGGCATTCTATCGAACACCTACACAACACTATGACACGTGTCCGATACGGACACCAAACAGACACGAAAATCACCCAAATTTCAGGGACACCTAGGGGACTCCTAGATCTAGCCCTACATGCAAAGAAAACTAAAGTTTGAATCAATTTGGAGAGTTTTTACCTATAGGTGCAAAAAGCATGAAAAAGTTCCAAATGGGAGATTCTTCCTCTTGGTGCCAAGTGCTCCAAATTGTCCCAAAGCTGGGATAAAACTCAGAAATCAGAAAATAGGAGAGTGTTAGGTCCTAATGCAAGAAACTAGGATCAAAAAGGAATTAAAATGGATTTATGGGGATTTTTGCAAGAGGGACAATAGCTTTCCTTCTCCAATGTTGAAATAAATGAAAGAAGGAGGCAAGCCCTAGAGAATAAGTGTTTTTATAGGGTGGGGATCCCTATGGCTGGTCATTTAGGGTTTGGTTAGGGTTAGGGCTTCTAGTTATGGGCCATGGGCCAAGTCATGATCAAAATAAATCATTTAGCCATAAGTCATTTCATGAAACTATGAACCATGACTTAAATCCACTAAACCAAGTCCCCTCATTCTAAAATTAGTTTCTAATGACTAAATGTAGGTTACCCTAAGTTAGACTAGGGTCACCATGGCTAGGGTTAGCTTCTAGGCTAGCTCACTAGGTCTCAACAAGTCAAGTCAACCCAGAAATTCACCAATTCAACAAATCACCAAATAAATCAAATAAGTCAAAATGACCAAAATACCCCTAGGCTAAAAATAACAATTAAATCATCCTAATGACGTGGTTAGGCTCTAGGTCATGCAGTCTCTCAGGTTTCACTAGCAGCACATCAAAATCACAAGTCATGACTTAAACTAGTTTTTAAATAGTTTAAAAATAATTAAAAATCACCAAAAATCACCATATGAAATAAATATCAATAAATAATAATTATAATTACAAAATTTCAAAAATACCCTCATCTGGAAAACTGGATGTTACAATCCTACCCACCTTATAAAAATTTTGTCCTCGAAATTAAGATGATCGCACCTCTCCTAGGTCAAACCCCCAAGCAATCAAAGTCGAAACAATACAATCCTACTGGTCGTGATTCCACAGTCTCGAACAGGGTAGCTACACTATCTATCAATCACAAGCAATATCCTGGCAGGTACTAAGGAAAATCACACATGGAAGTGGGGAGGAAGAACAAGAAGGTCAAACCTGCTAATCCATCACCTGCGATGTCAGTCTCCTCAGCTGCCATCGCAAAAGCTCCATCCCTCTGGTGCTGAGCTACAGGTGGCCTAGCCCCCTCAAAAGGAGGTGCAATGGGACAATCTATCTTCTGGTGGGCAGCTGACCCACAGAAATAGCAAACCCTCAACCTCTTCCTGCACTTCTCCCAGATGTGTCCCGGCTTCTTACAGTAGGAACAACTGATCGCCTTCGGGTCCTGACCCCGATACTGATGCTGCACCTGCTGAACTCCCACTGGTGCCTGCGTCTGCTGAGTCTGCACATGAGGCCTCTTGGCCTGGCCTCCGCTGCTGCTGGTACCGTGAGCGTCCCGTCCCCTCTTGAGCCTAAGCTCAAGATCATCCTCCGCCAATAAGGCTTCCGTCATGATCTCCTCAAAAGTAGCATCTCTGTTCCCCTTGGTCAGGGACTTGACTTCCTTGACTAGACCCTTCCGGAACCTCTGGGCCTTCGCCGTCTCGCTCAAGCCCTCTACGAATCTGCTGAGGCGGCCAAACTCCCCAGCGTACTCCTCCACTGACAGGCTCCCCTGGACTAAGCTCTCGAACTGCGACTCCAAGACTCTGAGCGCTGAATCTGGAAAGAACTTCTTCTTGAAGAAGCCCCTGAACTCCTCCCAAGTCTGTCCAGCTACTCCCACCCTGGGGTCTGACTGATACCAGGTGCGAGCAAGATCTCGCATCCGGCTAGCTGCGGCCTCGATCTGAAGATCTGCTGGTATCCTGGCCAGACGAAAAATCTCCTCTATATGCTCGATCCACTCATCGGCATATAGGATCCCCTATGTCCCAAAAAGTCTCTGGGGCTCATCTTCTGAAACTGCTCGATCCCCGGTGTCCTCGGCTGCTGGATCACTGGTCGGGCTGCGACTGTCGTCAGGACCAACTCCATGCATCGGTCCTGTCGGGCCTGCTGTCGGTCCATAAACTGCTGGAAGTAAGCGAACATCTGTGCCGCATCCACGTGTCCTGTAGGCGGCGGCTGCTGGAACTCCATCTCTGGGATGACTGGGTCCTACCCCAGAGCTGGTGGAGGCACAACCCCTGCTGCTGCTGCTGAAGTCTCAATATGGACAGCGGTGGCAGGAGCTGCATCCACCTGACCCTGCTGATCTGGCTGAGAGGTGGCAGTCCCCTCTACAACAACTGCTGCACCCGAGCGATGTGATCGTATCTCCACCATCCTGAAGACAGATCGAACAAGGAAGTCAATACTGAGCAGGAATCGATATATCAAAGGAGGACAGTTATTTCAAAGAAGGCAAATCAGTACGATATGTAGCTGGCATGATTTAAGGCAGAATTTTCCTAACTGTGATTGAGTGCCTCTCCGGTAAAGCCTATCTCTCAGTCCTATCGCAGGCTTGCAGCAGCATAACTAAGTCGTCGTACTACTACGATATCGCACTAATGCGACTCTCGACCTGCATGGGCCACCACTAAAAACGTGTCACGACCCGCACCCACTGTGAGGGTACGAGTACGTAACAACGCCCAGCCTACGCCGCAGTGTCGGCGGTAGAACGCTGTTCTAAGTCTCTAACTAACCATCAACTCATGCAGCATATAATGTACTCATCATGATCAACTCCGAACGGAGAACAAGTATAAGATAAGGTGTATCTCAATCACAGTCTAAGCACGATAAGATAACACAGTATTGTAACTAAGAATTGAAGACAAAAATAAATACTGAAATAATAACAATATCTGAATAATCTCAAATACATCTCAAGTCTCAAATCTCTATATACAACTCCAGATCTAACAGGAAAACTAAAACAAGACAGACTAACTAAACTCCCGATCACTCCTGAGTGTCGGGGCCATGGTAGCTAAACCATCTCCTCAGTAAAATGTAGGGCAGGTGTCCTCAGGGCAATTATCTGTAAAATTTTCAACAGGTCCAGTCAGGACAGGAACGAGCACATCTCATCTAGAAAACCCAAGTAAATGACAGAGAACTATAGAGCAGTTATAGACAGTTGTATTGATGAAAATGGCAGTTTATATTCAGGTGATGGTAAGAAGACAGATAAAGTGCAAGGAAAGTAAATACTAAACAAGAGAAGAATCATAGCAATGAAGACTGTAAAAATAAAACTAGCTGAACCAGGGTAATATGATATAAAGTCCAGACAACATGTAGACCAGTGTAACTCCGATGTAAGTCCAGTACAGGATGAATCTCATACAAGATGAATCCAGCAAGGGACGATTCCAGTCATAGTGATCAATGATTTCAGGGTGAGTCCAGCCTATACTCTAGCAGTGTGTTTTAAAATATCGAGATCGACATGTAAACGGCTATGGGTAAATTCGGCACATCACACACCTGGCCGGGTGTGAGATGGCTATCATTCCAGTAGATTCCAGTAGGGGTGATTCCAGTAATGGGGTATATCTACATGTCTTACTCTAGTATTTCCCCTCCCAGCAAGTGAATCCAGAATTTCGACACAATGATTCAAGATGAGTCCAGCCAAGTACAATGAATACCAGTAAATGATTCCGGGGTGATTCCAGTAATGATTCCAGTAGGTGATTCCATTAATAGAAGCCGGAAACGATGATACCAGTAAATGAGGCCAGAATAAATGTGTGTCGTATACATGAATCCAGAAATAATAGTACGTATTTGTAACAGAGAATCACATACAGCTAACTAGAACTAAAATACAGTAATTGACAAATAAATGAGAGAACTATCAGAGAATGTACTCGCCTGATACTCTGAAAAGAGTAATGAAATATCAGATGTCTGCACTGGAGTCACAATGTCCTAAATACAGCAGTACAGGTTATAATATGTTTAAAATAAGATGAATGGAGTCTATGATGCAATCTACATGATTTCTAGGTCAATCTAGGTCAAAGTCAACTCTAAGTCAACCTGGACTAGTCAAACTAAGTCAACTAGGTAAATCTTAGTCTAGTCAAGTCTCACTAGGCCTAACCAAGCCCTAGCCTAGTATCCAAGCACAAACACAAGATCACTAGCAACTCATTTTGCATAAACCAAATATATATACATACACTACAAATATCCCATCTAACCTCAGCCCATATCACAATTAAATCCTCCTACCAGTTGGAGTAGTACTAATCATACAATACCCTATGTCAATATATAACTACCCTTGACACTTGGTATTCTATACTCTAACCCATTCATTAACCCCACATGTCCTACATCATTGCCTATGTATGCAATCCCACTATGGTGTCTTAGGTAATTAATATTGGTGCATATGAGGTACTAACCTACTCCCAACTGAACTGAAATGGCCAAATGGTCTATCTACACTCACATTCTAGGATACCCACAAGGTATATGTACATAGAGTTGCCATAATACTAATGGGCTGAACTCTGAAACTGGACTAACCCCTAGGCTATGGTTCATCCTAATTCTCACCTGACTCATATATATCACTCATGCCTAATACTTAAATACACACATACATGTATCCATATACCCCATCCTTCCTCACTCCCTAGTCTTACACATGAATACACTACTTCCTTGCCTATCCACAATCATCTCTCAAACTAAAACCCTTATCCTCACCACACTCTCATGTATACCCAAAATCAACTAAACATTCAATACAAATGTTCAATATCAACCTAACTGTCAACAGCCCACTGTCTATGCCACTGCTACTGCCTGCTGCAAAAGCCAGGCTAAACCAAGACAATGCCTTGCCTGCCTGTGCAGGCCAATGCAATGCAAAGCCAAAGCTAGCTGCTGCCTACTGCAATGAAATGCAAGGCCAAGGCTGCCAATGCAATGCAATGCAAAGCCAAGGCTAGCTGCTGCCTACTGCAATGAAATGCAAGGCCAAGGCTGCTGCCTACTGCTTCTGTTTCCACAAATCTTCCCCCTCCTGGACACACCAATACACATAATATGTATTGCTATACTCTCAAACAAGCCACACATATATATACAATACCTATTTTAACTTAGGAAAAACTGAAACCTTAGGACCCTCTCTTGAACCCCAACTACATAAATCAAAGGGCCTATGGCCCAAACTAAAACACCACCTGCATTGCAAGTGCCATGCCAAGCATGGCCACTGCAGCTGCCACTGACCACTGCTTGCTGCTGCCAATGCAGCCCAGGCAATGCAAACTAGGATAACCCTCACATACCAATACCTGGCATTCAGTCAAAAATACATCAGACATATATGTTAAACTATTACAATTATATTCATATCACAACCAAAACCCCAATCCAATACTCAGTCCAACACTGAAATCTCAGATTTTAGGAGAATCAAAACTTAGTTTTTGAATACACATTCTCAGGTTTTCAGGTTTAAGTTCAATCAAAACTCAGTTAACATCAAACCAAAAAGGAAAACAACCAAATCAGTAAATAAAAAATGACAGTGAAAGGAGAGTGTGTAATAGGGTGTATCATGTCAAGTGTCTCAGTAAAAATAGGAAAAATGGTCTGCAATCTATTACATGTATTCTTAGGAACTATCAACCAACCTATTGATTATACAAAAACCCAAAACTGAACACAGAGTTCATGAGTCCAATAACACATTTGAATGAGGACAGTGCACAGTGTTTGGATGTGAAGGCTAGGGTGTGTTCATGAAACAAAGTGCAAATGGTACCTGTGTGGGTGCAAGCTGAGAGTGATAGTGTTCTCAGAAAAAAGGGAAATTCAATTGACAGTCTAGGGGAAACAGGTTATTCCTGTGTTCCCAGGATCATGAAACCAACACCAAATCAATGTCAGGTTTACATAAAGTCTCATCAAGTTAACATATCAATTTAAAACCCATTTCAGTTATGTGTGTGTTAGTGAGGAACTCATTGTGGTTCTCAGGAATTTATAATGTAAGTAGGGTGTGGTGCATGCATAAATTCTCAGTTTTATATATTCAAAACTCAAATTTACTCAAACTAGAAAATGTAAAGAACAATGTATTTCATTGAAAACCCAACACAACATCTTAAACCTACCAACTGAACAATTTCATAATTCTTACTCATTGGAAGAACCCACAAGTCAGGAAACCAAATTGAAATACAACTAATCTCAGGAAATCTCACCAATGTCAGTTCATAAACCATTCCAATCCAAACTTCGAAAACCCAAACCTACAAACTCATTCCTAGGCATGTAAATATGTCTCATATTAACAATTGAACATTAAATACTTTAATTAATCAATTAATTAATTAACTATGTAAGAAGCAGAACACAGAACATGTATCAGAGAATGGCAGTGTCGTGCGGCCATGTCATGTCGAAATGGACACGACACAAAGCTCAAAGTGTGTCGAGCTCGTGCACGTGGGTTCGTCCAACATAGGGGAACGTGTCCCACAGCCTGCAATGAATCCATACAGTGTCGTGTACAAGAAAACAGTGCGTATCAGACGCACTTCCTGCGTGCGTACACGACAGGCACCGACCCGTGCGAGTGAGATTTCTCACAAACCACTCGACGAAGTCGTCTCAAAATTGGTGAGCGTGCTGTCAGTCATTGCCCGCAGGTGTGTGCAAAGTTTCGTGTCACGAAGTGCAGTGTCGTGTCCGCTACAGTGCCCGAGCAGCAGGACACTGCACGGTGTCCTCGTGCACACGTTCGTGTCCAGTTTTGGACACAAAAACCAACTCAAATTGTGTTCAGACAAGTACAAACATGATCTACATATCAAGAGCTATTCAAATATATAATTTGTTTCGAAAAATAATAACATTCAATCCATTGAGGCATTCTATCGAACACCTACACAACACTATGACACGTGTCCGATACGGACACCAAACGGACACGAAAATCACCCAAATTTCAGGGACACCTAGGGGACTCCTAGATCTAGCCCTACATGCAAAGAAAACTGAAGTTTGAATCAATTTGGAGAGTTTTACCTATAGGTGCAAAAAGCATGAAAAAACTCCAAATGGGGGATTCTTCCTCTTGGTGCCAAGTGCTCCAAATTGTCCCAAAGCTGGGATAAAACTCAGAAATCAGAAAATAGGAGAGTGTTAGGTCCTAATGCAAGAAACTAGGATCAAAAAGGAATTAAAATGGATTTATGGAGATTTTTGCAAGAGGAACAATACCTTTCCTTCTCCAATGTTGAAATGAATGAAAGAAGGAGGCAAGCCCTAGAGAATAAGTGTTTTTATAGGGTGGGGATCCCTATGGCTGGTCATTTAGGGTTTGGTTAGGGTTAGGGCTTCTAGTTATGGGCCATGGGCCAAGTCATGATCAAAATAAATCATTTAGCCATAAGTCATTTCATGAAACTATGAACCATGACTTAAATCCACTAAACCAAGTCCCCTCATTCTAAAATTAGTTTCTAATGACTAAATGTAGGTTATCCTAAGTTAGACTAGGGTCACCATGGCTAGGGTTAGCTTCTAGGCTAGCTCACTAGGTCTCAACAAGTCAAGTCAACCTAGAAATTCACCAATTCAACAAATCACCAAATAAATCAAATAAGTCAAAATGACCAAAATACCCCTAGGCTAAAAATAACAATTAAATCATCCTAATGACGTGGTTAGGCTCTAGGTCATGCAGTCTATCAGGTTTTACTAGCAGCACATCAAAATCACAAGTCATGACTTAAACTAGTTTTTAAATAGTTTAAAAATAATTGAAAATCACCAAAAATCACCATATGAAATAAATATCAATAAATAATAATTATAATTACAAAATTTCAAAAATACCCTCATCTGGAAAACTGGATGTTACACTTAGATCTACAAGAAATAAACCATGAAAATTGAAAATGCTAAGTACTAAAGTGTCTTAGAATCTCGTGAGAAAGACAATAGAACAATAAAAATGGAGTTCCTCCATGAAGCAAGTTGCACTTGCCCAAGCTCTTGGTAGGTGGAGAGAGTTATGAGGAAGAAAAAGGAGTAAATGAAAAGTAAGAAAGTAATGAAGAGAGAGAAAGGGTTGGTGGGTTTATAAAGGGGGAGGGTTCTCTCATAATTAACCAAAAGCCCAATCAAACCAAGCCAAACCAAAGTAAACCAAACAAGCTAAACCAAGTCAAATCAAATAAACTAAGTCAAAATAAACCGAATCAAGATTAAGCTAAGCAATGCAAGTCTAATTACGGGTCGAGATTCCGTACACGTGTACTGGAAATACGTATAACGGAAAACGGAGGTGACAACTCTACCCACCTAAAAGAATTCTGTCCTCAAAATTTAATTAAGAGGCTAGAGATGTCAGGACAAACTCTACTAAAGCATAAGCAATCTATGACTAGCAACCAATCAAGCAATCATTCATGCAAGCGAGGAATTTAAAAAGCATAAGACATAAGAAAAACAATATACCTTACGAGTCAAACAGGTGTGGATATCACGATCAGATATCATCCTCACGCTCCCATGTTGACTCACCCAAAGAGTGATGACCCCAAGCAATACGGACTAAACTAATAGTCTTGTTCTTGAGTTCCTTCTCTCTTTGGTCCAATATGGATATGGGCCTTTTCTCATACGAAAGGTCGGTACCAACAACCAATTCCGAATGATCAAGAACATGGCTTGAATCCGGAATATACCGTCATAATTGGGATACATGGAAGACATCATGCACCTCACGTAACGACGACGGAAGAACGAGACGATAGGACACATCACCTACTCGCTCTAGAATGTCGAACGGCCCTATATACCTAGGACTAAGCTTTTCCCGTACACCAAAACGAATGACGCCACGGGTAGGCAAGATCCTAAGGAATACGTGATCGCCGATAGGAAACTCAAGAGAATGCCGATAATAATCGGCCCAATGGCGCTGACGGTCTTGTGATGCAAGCAATTCCCGAATGAGTCCCACCAGGGTTCTATTATCAGGCTCTGCAGGCTGGACTGGCTGAACTGGCGGCTCATGATCTCCGAAAGGCATGACTCGGGAGGCTGCTTCTGAGTATTGGGCTTGGTCCCTAGGTTGCTGCTGAGGTGCTGGTTGAGCTCCTCCCTGCTGATCAGTAGGACCAGGAACAATGCCACTGAAAAACAATAACATAGGAGACAATAAGGAAGGACCAAGATAGATCGAGAATATAAGCATGTGACCAGGTCAAGATTTTAGAAAGATTTAAAGACACGAGTAGAGATCAAAGGCGAGTACTGATTAAGACATCTATTCAGTGAAACCCTCACACATCTTGATTTACAAGACCATATATGGGATACCACTTAAACCGTGTCACACCCAGATCCAGAATACTGGAGAACGGGGGTGGACACAGCCAGCTACGTATATAGAAGTGTATTCTACCTCCATATACGTTCACAGCTGTCTAGATGTATGATGGGTTTTCTACAAGCCAACAGTCTCTTATGGTCAAGAACAAGCCTAGTGTCTCAATCTCAAGCAACTAATAGTAGTTACAAGATGTTAGACCATCAAATATACAATAGTAAGGCATCCCATACGTTTCATATACATATGATCATGAAGCTAGTCGTACAAAATATGAGGACTATCAAGAGTTTCTGTCATACATGATCAACCCTAAGATTTGTTAATCATGTTACAGCCCTTAGGCAGATAAGAAATATAAGTATTCAACACGAGCTAACACTTGTTCGGCGGCTAAACGCCTCAAAAGAATAATTTTACAATAGAGCGAGAGAGCAAAATAAAACCCATTCATTGCCAAGATTTCTTCTAGTGTTCACCATCTGGCTGAAATACAGGTAGAACCTCGGGTGCTGCTCCGAAATCTGGCCATAAAAAACCAGCTGGGTCAAACCCCAGAAAGAGCAAGTGCCATAAGGGAGGCTTCACTTAAAAACTAAAACCAGCATATTAGCACATAAAAGCACATAAGGACATAAATAAAATGATAAAAGACATGAGTTAGAAAAAACAGGATGATAAACGATAAGATAACTAACGGATTATTCTGGTAACACTACAGCAAATAGGGCCTACAATAGCAATTTTTTATAGCGTTTAAGTGTCCCCGCTATATCATGTTATCAATAATAGCGTTCTTTCTGTAGTGCTATAAAAATATCTATCTATAGCATTTCCTGAATGCTATAGAATCTATAACATTCTTCTATTCCTATATTTGTATGTCAAAGCAGATCTCATGTTCGAATCCTAGGAGAAGCAGCGTAGGTTTTTATTTTACTTGATAAAAAAATAGATTATACATATTTGGCGTGAAAGCATACAAATTTATAAAATTCACACCCAATATTTATAAAACCCACAGCCTAAACCCCCTAAGATCTACTATATTCAATAACTTGCATCACTTCAACAATATTAACATGAATAGTGCATTAAATCATAATCCTCATCTCTATCATACTCTTAATATCCTGCTAAAAAAATCAAATTTGATATTACATTATTAAATGAAGATCAACCACCCTCTTAACAAGGAGACAAGGTGCACCATTCATTCATGTTCTTTATATATTATGAATCAAGTACAATCAATATTTTTGCAAGAAATATGAGAAATACCAATATTTTTCAGTAGGTAAAGAGTTCCTTCACTTCTGACATAGACAAATTATGTAGCTTATGAATGTAATATACAACTGATGTCAAGAATCCTTGCTTATCCAGGCTACTGGAAGATCAACTGTAGGTGAAATGTTTGGGAAAATAGAGGCCCTATTGGCAGGCAACATCCATTTAGCGTGCAGACAACTGAACTGTCACAAATCCTGAGGGTCAACAGAACCACATTCATTAATATACTTCGAGAGAAGATAGAAGACGGGATTGTAGTTGTGAACAATATCTTACAGGTATATATATTCATAATCCAGGATTTGATAATTCCATGTACAATACAAAATATTACCCATGTTTATAGTAGATATAGAGGATGATATTTCTGCAATCAACATGACAGAAACTGAGGATTCATAAAAGCTTGTATACTCAGCATATGGAACCAGAGTTAATCCTGAAAGAATGGCTAGATGGAGGACCAACAAGAGGAGATAAGTGCGTCTCTGCACGACTCGAAGACAAATATCAGGTTGGAGGAATGCTAACTATGAAATCCGAGGATACAGATACAGTAGAATTTTGGATTAGCATTAGATTACAAACATTTTGTACATTTTGGATTTCCTTTACATGAAAAATTTATTTTGGACTACTATTTAGATCGCTTTAGGCGTACAACAACTTTTTGTACATCTTGAATGTTTTAATAAAAATGTATAAATTTATTTATTTTGGCAAACATTTTCTATATCTTGATTGATCGAAATGGAAGTTACGATTGAAATTATTGAAATCAAAATTGTGATTCAGCATTAATTTTTATGATGCACAGGTTAATTGTATGTGATATATAATATGTTATTCAAATATGAAGTTGTGTAGGAGATTATGGCACTCAAAACGCTATAAAAAATCGACAACATTCAGAAACGCTATAATAAATTAATAACATTAAAGAACGCTATGCACCATCTACAACATTCATGAATGCTATTATTTATCAACAGCATTCAAGAATGCTATAGGCCATCCACAACATTCATGAACGCTATAATCAATTTACAGCATTCACAAACGCTATAAACCATCCACAGCATTCATGAACGCTATAATCCATCTACAGCATTCAAGAACGCTATAATGTTATAGCGTTCACATACTATAGCGAGGGCAATTATAGTGGACAAAATACGCTATAGAAGGCTTTCTATAGCGTTCGGCTCATGCTATTGTAGGCCATATTTGTTGTAGTGTAACCAAGTTACAACCCATAAACCAAACAAGGACCGGGGTTGTAACCCTTCACCTGAACAGAACTTAGTCTCTAACCAATTATCGATAAAGTAAAACATAAGCAAGCATGTCCTGAGATAGCCATGTACTGGATCTAGACAAGACTAGATAAGATAGGACTCCATCCAACATTCACGGCCAAGCAAAGAGTACGGCTTGATACTTTAACTAACTAGGGTTATCACAAGCTTAGTTACTAGCAAGATGCAATGAGATATTCCTACGGCCACAAGCCATGCAGACTATCCAGGTTATCCAGACACAAGTTACAAGGATTTATAGTGGATACATCGTCCAGAAGACAAATGTACCCTATTAGGTGACTTGGGGGTACAACAAATGACAGTGTACATATTAGTTATTTCAAGAAGTGCCCCACATGACTGGGTTAGAAATGAGCCATACTCAACGGCAGGCTACAAGTCCATCAGAGAAGGAACCCAGATAACGGGATTGCTTGTAGCCGAAATATCTCTATGTATATGAGCTACTTGATCAATCTAGTCATTAACCTAGTCATATTCAGTATGAATCCCTGACCGTGGGAAACCAGGAATTCATGTCCTAGACATGATGTGAGACAAGACTGGTAGCTTATACACACAATCAATACAATCACCTACGGTGTCATGATGAAAATTTACTAGCAAGTCGAGATAGTCGTCACAACAGCATTCAAGATTACATGTTAGACTTACTTGTCAAGAGTGCGCCACGATGGACCACTATCAAAAATTATCATGTCAAGGTTGCTTGTCAAGAGTGCACCACGATGGGTCACTATTTAAGAGTTATCATGTCAAGGTTGCTTGTCAAGAGTGCACCACGACGGATCACTATTCAAGAGTTATCATGTCAATATACTTATTAAGAGTGCACCTTAACATGCCATTATCGTGATTGAGAGAAACATGCATAAAAATAGCTAGTAACATATGCTTGAAGCCAAGAAAAAGATCTACAACTTTTATGTTGGAAGTTGGGAGAGATTCTGACCACAACTCAGTCAAATAGGACAAGAAAATAGCCAAAATAGGCATTATGCGGCCAAGGGTGTCACGCCCCGACCCGAAATCACCCGAATCATCGTTCTCGCAGGGGACGTGATGCCGCACGATCTTGGAGTTGCGCTCGTGCAAGACAAGATGACAAGTTCTCAAATGGTTATCTTTGAGTTGAACATTAACAATGAAAGGAAAATAGAGTATATGAAACGATTCTCTTTATTGATATTCAAAATCAGATTACAAAGGCTTTCGATAGCCCAACAGAATTTGCCATATTGGCTACAACACTCAGGTTCTCTCTTGCCCACAAAGGATTTCATCGTTCCATACATCATGCCTTCTATATGTCGGCCGCATCAATTCTGTTGCATATTCGAGCATCAATGCGATCGCACGCTTCAATACGCTTCGTCATTCCAAGCCTCAACGCGTTCAAGCGAAGCTCCACCGCGAGCAGACCAATACCTGAACCTGCTAGCAAACTAGTGGAGGATTAGTACTTTCGTCCTTGATGTACTGATCAAAAACCTACTTAACAAACCGATATTTAGTATTGTATTGATTCATGCAAACATACAATTTAGTTCTCTTTCTATGTTCTCCTTAGAATAAGTTTATGGTATATTCGAAGACTGTAAGCATGTTATCATGGCAAGCATGTTATTCAATTCGCATAAGTAAACATGCAAGCAATCTCGTGTTTGTTTCGTGGCACGACTTACCAATATTGATGTACTCGCCCTTGCACCGACGCAAGGTGAATACGCCTATTCATTTTTTTCTATCATATTATAAGTGCCCTCTATTCAGGATCCATCCATGCAGGATATACGTATCCCTTGTACTTCCAAATCCATCATCCTTAAATATATGAAGGTCACTAGCTTTCCGGGCTAGAATGGACTTATATTATCGAATCGAAACATAAGACGATGTTTACTCTGTGCGGTTGCTAACCAACATCAGAGGCCATCGAAATAATTGCAGCAAGTGGCTTATCACATTCACCAGACGGTCGCTACCCATCTAAATGAAGTGCCCCAATAATACCGTAAACGCAATCCCTCCTAGGCAGAACTGTCCCAGCGCCCTGGTGCGCCACGTTCGAGGGAATACCCATGCACGGACTTTTATATGTTTAAGTCCATTTGACCATGCAACGAATCTTATCTTTCATACAACCAAGCAAGTTCGCTTATCTCTATTTCAATTGGCACAACGCCCAAATGTTCTCATCGAACGCTCGAAGGCCACGAACATATCGAAGGTACCATGCCGCTTCGACAGTTATACCATATCCGTACCACAACTGTTCTCCTTGTCGCAATGATGTCGTCTTTTATAAGTATTGTGCAGCTACGCACATTCGCCGTCTTTTCTTGCATCGTGCATTCAATGCACGTCTCGAAGCCGTATTTCCCATATTCTATGCCTTAGTATTCAACGCGTTATGTTTATGTTCCATCCTTCTGACTCGTGTAACAGAGGCACGCCGCGATAAGGTATTCAATGTTCTATCGCTCGTGTACTGAGGCACTCGTACCGATATAGTCTTTCAATGTTCTAGCATGCTAACGTGCACGGGGGAGAGGCACGGAATGACTTATGCACTGAGACACTCGTCGGTACAGTTATCCCATGTTCTTATGGCTTGCGCACCGAGGAGCTCGCCTTTGCGATATTCAATGTTCCATAGTGACTCGTACGTCTGCCGTACGATTCATTTCAATTGTTCTATCTAGTGTTCGACACGTACTATGTTTATCTCTCTATCGAGCCACGCCCGTGGCGTTGATAGGTTAACTCAGCATTCAATAATATGTATTTTACTTAAGCATGACGGAGTAGGAAAGAGAGTCAATGTCCCCCACCTTGAATCAATATGCCTTGTCGTTTTGTCGAGCCGTTGCTGCTCGATTTCATAACTTCATTGCACGGGCAACTCTTCTGACTTAGCCATTCGAGCACTTCATGCTTCATTGAATTATACGTCCGTTTTGGCTTACCGTGCCAACGCTTCAGTCCGTCGCAAGGCGACGATTTGCTTTTGCGGACCCCTTACTAAATATGGCAAAAGATCGACCTCTAATATTTTTGTATCAAGTATAACCTGCACACGAAACCAACTAAAATCAATACTTGCATCGATTCGGACTTGCGCCTTGGTCGATTCAATTTCTTAGAATCTTTGAGCCGTCTCAACGCACTCATCCTTCGGGGCAACGTGGCATTTCGCATCGATTTACTCGATGTATTCTTTTGCGACAAGGCAACTCTTCACATCGACTTAGTTTGATGCATTGCTCGGGACAACTTAACACTTTGTATCGATTCGCATCGATACGTAATCAGGTCAACGCAACTCTTTGAGTCAACGACTCAGCATAATACACCATGCGAAGTGGGGTATTACATAATATACCACTCAAAACAAGGTTCGTCCTTGAACCGAAACCAATACTAAATTTCCAAGGGTCTCACTAGATCGTTCCACGATCTCGTCTCACTGTCGTTTGGATCGTACAACTTAGTTTGGAATCATACACATGTTTTAGGCGTCCCACCAATATATGCATTTCAGCCAAGCTCAGTTGTAGGATATCGGAACAACGCTAACATGTAACTTCTTATTCTCAATTACTTGCCATCTCGTACTCTCGATCGAACTTGGGCTCTAGCATAAGTTCTCGTAATTCTATTGCATATGCATATTGATACATACACGATCCTCCAACAAAAGTTAAGGTACACGATGCGATTCAAAAATTGTATTTCTCACTTTGTATGTTTCATCGGGACTATCAATTCTACGCATCGCGTCAAGCCGTCACGCATCCGATCATAACGAGTCTCCGTAATGCCTCGCGTTCGACGTCGCTATCCAACTATTTTCGAATCTTCACTTCGCATCTTATCTCGACATGATTCTCTTTTGTTGACTTGCAAAAGCATCAACATTAAGGACTACGTCCGCTAGGTGACTTACCTAGACACCGTGCTCAAATCCTTCCGACGCAAGTTTAAATTGACATTGCACAAAGGCCACAATCTATCCAACACAAAGTTTAATTCAAGTCGATGATGCTCATGACAATGATCGCCTTAGTACGAAATTCTTTACGACGCGTCTTACATTCGATTCCTAACGAGTAGGAATGCACTAGCCAAATTTCTAACTTATCCGTCTCGCAACACCGAATATAAGTTCGATTCACGCAAGCTCAATTGCAAGGTGAATCAAATCTAACGACATAACTCGTAAGTCATTCTCTTATCGTTCTCTCTTGTGCATAGCACGATTCTCACAATCGCCTATTCGAATCACCAAGTTCGTTGGTGAATTTCTAGTTTGTTCATCGACCAACATAACCATTCAAGTATTCATCCGACGAATACTCAAATCTAACTACATCATTCTCAATCGAAAGTTGTTCCAACAATTTACGATCACCTAGACTTATCGTCAACATGCACCATGTTACATTTGTTATCGATGCAATCTCATATGCGATATCGTATGGGTCATCTTACGGTCTGCAGCATTCAATTTGATTTGGTGGTCAAGTGTTCTAGGGTCAGCTGTCCCGAAGCTACGCTCGATAATTGTGGATCATCACCGAAGGACAGTTTACTACGAACCATACTATATCTTATTTCGGAGCCAAATCACGTTCCGACGATTTTCTATACGACTACCCAATCCGTACATAACCATTTCTATCGGCGCAACTGATGCGCAACTATCTTTCGAGTAGAGTCATGCACTATCGTCGATGATTCCATAATTTATGAAACATCTACTCGTATCGAGTTCGAGTCTATCTTATTTCACGGTCGACACACGAGATGCTATACGCATCGTGCAATCATCGATGACTTATAGTCTCGTCTTTAATCAATCACAAAGTTCATGATCAACCAGTTCGTTTCATTCTCGTATCGTTACTTACAAAATTTTATAGCGCGAGGCACACTCTATTTTTTATTCTCACGTCGTGCTTACGTTTCCTTACGTATCGATCTCGATACGCCGTATCCATTTCGATAACATAAGGGTCAACTTTGAATCCGTTTCAACGTTAACTTAACTCGTATCGCATACATCCAAGTTCGTAATGAACTTTTCCATACGCATCAAATCATTCTCTGATTTGTCCCATCCTGCTATACTTTGATCGCGTAACTGAGTTACCGATTATCCAACATCGAACTCTCAAGTCATACGATCTCGTCCTCTAGGTTTTACGTGTTTTTCAGTCATACTCAAATGAGTTTCGTCGTAACATAACCAATTATTTCTTAGGCACTATTACTCGCGTCAACCAACTTTCTTGCCGAAGTCGCACATCGTGCGATCCGATTACATTTCATCTCGCCCAATATTTCTATCGAGATCGTAAGTCGTGCGATTTGATTTCACTTTGCATCGGCTAACACTTCTATCGAGATCGCAAGTCGTGCGATTTGATTATAATTTGTATTGTCCAACATTTTTATCGAGCTTGCAAGTCGTGCGGTTCGATTCAACGTTTCGAGTTTCCTATTCCGTCGATCCGATTGTTGCCTCAAGGCATAATCGTTTCGCTAGTTCCCGTCATTCGACTGACACATAAATTTTCAATCGACGTATCATTCAATGTTACAAGTTCTGCCTTACCATTCTAACCGATCATCGAAGAACACTTGCATCAACATGTCGTCATACAAATTCTCAATCAAGTCTCGGTGCTATCCCGTCCGTTGCGGACAAACCTTCCACAATTCTCATAATATGTCTATGTAATTCATCGCACAAGTGGTATTACATATACCACTCGGAATCGAGCCATTCATTGCATCGGTGGTATGCCATATACCATCCAGAAATCAAGTTACTTCCATCGCAACGTACTCTTTACGAACCAATGATCTCTTCCGACTCACGATTTCTGCAGTGATCGTGCTTGATCACAACCGTAAATCTGATTAAATCAAATCCGAAACAACTCGGCCAATGTTTTTATTTGCCAACACAAGCTCGGTGTGCAATCGAACCGATTTTGTTTCTCGATTTATAACTTTTGTTTTCTTCTGTTGTATCTTGTGCAATAATTCATTCTCGATATCCGTTGTATTTCGTGCAGCGATTTCACTTTGATATGCGCTGCACCACGTACAACAATTTACTTTCAATACGCATTGCACATCGTGCAACGATTTATTTCTGCTATTTACTGCATCTCGTGCAACGATTTATTTTCGACATCTGTTGTACCTCGTGCAACAATTTATTTCTAAATTTTAAAGTCAATGCTCAAATCCGTTCAACACATTCGATATTGTCTTATCGCTTTTCATCGCAACGCACATTCGAATCAATATATTAATCCGTTCGACACATTCCATATCAACTTTTATTTTCTTTTCAATGCATCATTTGCAATCAACGCGTGGCAATTGCTGCAGCAACATTCCACGACTTTCATTGTATTGATGAAACAAACTTTTCTCATATCGATCATGCAAACAACGAACATCTCAAATTACAATTCACAACCTGTTGCATCTGTAGCAACAAATCCTTTCAATTCGCATCTCACAACTTGTTGCACTTGCAGCAACAAACCTTTTCCGACTTTTCCAGCAACACCATATAATTTTCAAAACAACACGCAACAAAATTACATGATTTGTATTAGACTTATTGTATGGAACATCCAGTGTGGCATCGAGTAGAGTCAAGAGTGATTTCGATTGGTGGTGGGAAACGTTTTTAGAATGGTAATGAAGCAAGCGTCCAGAGAAAATTGAGCCTAGAGCTCTGATACCAATTTGTCATGCCCCGACCCGGAATCACCCGAATCATCGTCCTCGCAGGGGGCGTGATGCCGCACGAGCCTGAAGTTGCGCTCGTACAAGGCAAGATGACAAGTTCTCAAATGGTTATCTTTGAGTTGAACATTAACAACGAAAGAAAAATAGAGTATACAAAACGATTCTCTTTATTGATATTCGAAATCATATTACAAAGGCTTTCGATAGTCCAACGAAATTTACCAGATTGGCTACAACACTCAGGTTCTCTCTTGCCCATAAAGGATTTCATCGTTCCATACATCATGCCTTTTATAACTCGGTCGCATCAATCCTGTTGCATATTCGAGCGTCAATGCGATCGCACGCTTCAATACGCTTCGGCATTCCAAGCCTCAACGCGTTCAAGCGAAGCTCCGCCGCGAGCAGACCAATACCTGAACCTGCTAGCAAACTAGTAGGGGATTAGTGCTTTCGTCCTTGCTGTACTGATCAAAAACCCACTTAACAAACCGATATTTAGTATTGTATTGATTCATGCAAACATACAATTTAGTTCTCTTTCTATGTTCTCCTTAGGATGAGTTCATGGCATATTCGAAGACTATAAGCATGTTATCATGGCAAGCATGTTATTCAATTCGTATAAGTAAACAGGCAAGCAATCTCGTGTTTGTTTCGTGGTGCGACTTACCAATATTGACGCACTCGCCCTTGCACCGACGCAAGGTGAATACGCCTATCCGTTTTTCCCTGTCATGTTATAAGTGCCCTCTATTCAGGATCCATCCATGCAGGATATACGTATCTCTTGCACTTCCAAACCCATCACCCTTAACTATATGAAGGTCACTAGCTTTCCGGGTTAGAATGGACTTATATTATTGAATCGAAATATAAGACGATGTTTACTCTGTGCGGTTGCTAACCAACATCAGAGGCCATCAAAATAATCGCAGCAAGTGGCTTATCACATTCACCAGACGGTCGCTGCCCATCTAAATGAAGTGCACCAACAATACCGTAAACGCAATCCCTCCTAGGCCGAACGGTCCCAGTGCCCTGGTGCGCCATGTTCGAGAGAATACCCATGCACGGGCTTTTATATCTTTAAGTCCATTTGACCATGCAACGAATCTTCTTTCATACAACCAAGCAAGTTCGCTTATCTCTATTTCAATTGGCACAATACCCAAATGTTCTCATCGAACGCCTGAAGGTTACGAACATTTCGAAGGCACCATGCCGCATCGACAGTTATGCCATATCCGTGCCACAACTGTTCTCCTCGTCGCAATGATGCCGTCTTTTGTAAGTATTGTGCAGCTGCGCACATTTGCCGTCTTTTCTTGCATCGTGCATTCAATGCACGCCTCGAAGCCGTGTTTCCCATATTCTACGCCTTAGTATTCAACGCGTTATGTTTATATTCCATCCTTTTGACTCGTGTAACTGAGGCACGCCTCGATAAGGTATTCAATGTTCTATCGCTCGTGTACTGAGGGACTCGTATCGATATAGTCTTTTAATGTTCTAGCATGCTAACGTGCGCGGGGGGGCACGGAATGAATTATGTACTGGGCACTCGTCAGTACAGTTATCCCATGTTCTTATGGCTTGCGCACCGAGGCGCTCGCCTTTGCGATATTCAATGTTCCATAGTGACTCGTACGTCTGCCGTACGATTCATTTCAATTGTTCTATTTAGTGTTCGACACGCACTATGTTTATCTCTCTATCGAGCCACGCCCGTGGCGTTGATAGGTTAACTCAGCATTCAATGATATGTATTTTACTTAAGCATGACGGAGTAGAAAAGAGAGTCAATGTCCCCCCACCTTGAATCAATGCACCTTGTCGTTTCGCCGAGCCGTTGCGGCTCGATTTCATAACTTCGTGGCACGGGCAACTCTCCTGACTTAGCCATTCGAGCACTTCGTGCTACATTGAATTATACGTCCGTTTTGGCTTACCGTGCCAACGCTTCAGTCCGTCGCAAGGCGATGATTTGCTTTCGCGGACCCCTTACTAAATATGGCAAAAGATCGACCTCTAATATTTTTGTGTCAACGTATAACCTGTACACGAAACCAACTAAAATCAATACTTGCATCAATTCGGACTTGCACCTTGGTCGATTCGATTTCTTAGAATCTTTGAGCCGTCTCAACGCACTCATCCTTCGGGGCAACGCGACGCTTCGCATCGATTCACTCGATGCATTCTTTTGGGATAAGACAACTCTTTTCATCGACTTAGTTTACTGTATTGCTCGGGACAACTTAATACTTTGTATCGATTCGCATCGATACGTAATCGGGTCAACGCAACTCTTCGAGTCAACGACTCAGCATAATGCACCATACGGAGCGGGACATTACATAATATACCACTCAAAACAAGGTTTGTCCTCGAACCGAAACCAATACTAAATTTCTAAGGGTTTTACTAGATCGTTCCACGATCTCGTCTCTCTATCGTTTGGATCGTACAACTTAGTTTGGAATCATACACATATTTTAGGCATCCCACCAATATATGCATTTCAGCCAAGCTCAGTTGTAGGATATCGGAACAATGCTAACATGTAACTTCTTATTCTCAATTACTTGCCATCTCGTACTCTCAATCGGACTTGGGCTCTAGCATAAGTTCTCGCAATTCTATTGCATATGCATATTGATACATACACGATTGTATCACCCAGAAATTCTATTGCATCTTGCATCAACATGTCGTCATACAAATTCTCAATCGAGTCTCGGTGCTATCCCGTCCGTTGCGGACAAACCTTCTGCAATTCTCACAATACGTCGATGCAATTCATCGCACAAGTGGTATTGCATATACCACTCGAAATCGAACCATTCATTGCATCGGTGGTATGCCATATACCACCCAGAAATCAAGTTACTTCCGTCGCAACGTACTCTTTATGAACCAATGATCTCTTTCGACTCACGATTTCTGCAGTGATCGTGCTTGATCACAATTGTAACTCTGATTAAATCAAATTCGAAACAACTCGGCCAATGTTTTCATTTGCCAACACAAGCTCGGTGCGCAACCTAACCGATTTCGTTTCTCGATTTATAACTTTTGTTTTCTTCCGTTGTATCTTGTGCAACAATTCATTCTCGATATCCGTTGCACTTCGTACAGCGATTTCACTTTGATATACGTTGCACCACGTACAACAATTTACTTTAATATGTATTGCACATCGTGCAACGATTTATTTTTGCTATTTACTGCATCTCGTGCAACGATTTATTTTTTACATCTGTTGCACCTCGTACAACAATTTATTTTCGAATTTCAAAGTCAATGCTCAAATCCGTTCAACACATTCGATATTGACTTATCGCTTTTCATCGCAACGCACATTCGAATCAATTTATTTCCACACGTTTCTTTACCCTGGTGTTACTACTCATTTATATTCTTTGTTAGATATGCGTTTTTTCTGTTATATTTTTTGTTGGTTTTCTTCGTCCGTCCTTAAACCTTCATTTATGGTACTTGCTACGGGTGACATGACCAACCCTGGATTGTTCCCAGATTCAACAATCGACCCTAGGATCTTCTATACTTGACTAGTGAGATGTGCTTCAGTTCTAGATCATATTAGGAACTGTGCAAAAAGGTATTCTAGTCTACGTCGTTTCATATTATAGACTTTATGATTATTATATAATTATTTTGGTCGTTTGACCTTACATGTTTTTTTATATATATTTATCAATCTTAGTACTTTTTTTATTGATATTGCATGTGGATATGAGATTTGGTTAGGCCATATACTGCTTGTATGCGAGGATACTCAACATGAAAGATAGTCGTGAGCGTAATACTGGATACAAGTGTACTTTGTATCATGTAGTTGGCATATGTCCCATCCCCGCTCCCCAGTATTCTAGGGGTGAGTATTTGGTGATTTTGGTTTCAACCAAACCAAATTTTGAAGAACCGAAAAAATCGAATTCAGATTTATCCAAACCGAAATCGAACCGAAAATTTCTACAACCGATATAACCCGAATCGAAAAAAATTGTTCGGTTATTCAGTTTAGCCTAAAATCAATTTTTGCCCACAACAAACAATGTAAGATAACATAGAAAGTTGTACACAAAACCTTCCATAAACCAAATATTTTAAAAACACAAAAAAATCTCAAAATTTTCAAGAAATTCACGTGAATGATATCGTCTAGGGGGAAGGCATCAAGATCCTCGCGTACTCGGTGAAGACGAGGTCCAGAGCCTTGTGACCACCGCAAAGGACGATGAAGGGAGGGTCGTCAGGAGGATGGAGAGGACCTCGCCGTCACCTCCGTCGTAGCTGCTCCATCCATTGTCGGATCCCTCAACGGAGGAAGAGGGGGAGGCTTGTTGACAACATGATGTCACTCTAATGGTTTGGTAAGGGTGAAACATGTGTTGGGTAGAGACTAAAGAGAATTATATGCAAATAAAGCATGCATCCGGCAAAAGAAAGCTTATTGACACTCGACAGCATGACGTCCCTCTAAAGGATGGGAAAGGATATTATTAGTTTAAATAAACTTTCATTGTTTTCCCTTTATTTTCATGTTTCTACCGTGCACAGCTACAGTGAAAGTCATATCTTTTTCTCGAAGTAACAAATTTGCATAAACAATTGGGCACTTTGTTTAAAGTTGTTGACAATAATTCAAGTTGGCAAGCAGTCGCTTGCTTGCGTGCGTGGTTGTTGAAGAACAAAACCTACTGTCACGATCCGCTACCCAAATTGTTGGGCCGGGCCGAGTCATGTCCAGCCTACGCTCGAGATAAAGCGTAGTAAGCTGTTCCAAAGACAAACAAGATAGGACCAAAGTGTACTAACAGTTCTATATGTAATAATGAGTCAGAATCTATCCAAACACAAAATCATCTCGTATATAAATATGTTCCGAGTACAAGTCCAAAAATGTAGAACTGGATACAGGTCCAGTTACAAAATACGTAGTCTAAAACATGACTACTCTCAAAGTCCCGAGCAACTACACAAACTAGACAAGTTTTTCCGCAGGTACATCCCCGTAAAGTAAAGCCTAATCCTCGGCAGCAACTCCATAATAGGAATCGCATAGCAACTACTCCTCGGTAAGTATACCTAGAACAGAAGTGTAATAAACTGGAATCATGGCATATCATGGTTTAATTGGTTTTTAGAAATGGCAACATATGTTTGTTTAAAATTTAAAACCGTTGCATGTACGTGATCGGTCAATAGGTAAATAGGATGTACAGTGGTACATATAAATTTATTTGGAATGCACATACGTGCACTAACGGCATCGGTGTATATCCATACACAAACGCGGGATCAGACCTACGGCAAATTTACATATAGAATATTACCGTGCGAGGTAAATACATACGGAGAAGGGGGGCATGATCACGTACTCTACTAAAAGTTTTTCCTTAATCCGTTTTATAACATGTGGGTGATACGAGAACAGTATGAAGCATGGTGGATACTGAGAGCAGTATGAAGCATATGAAAACATGGTGATATATGACTTGTAGTTTAGATACTAACATGGTTTATACACAATTCATTATATGCTGTAAATAAAGTTTGTAGAGGTACTTGCCTCTAGCAAATCAAGGTAGTGAAGGAAATGCTATAGATGTCTGGTGTCTCGTCACTGTAAAAATAATACATAAACTTAGTTTTATTCTAAGTTAAACACTAAGACACTAGTTGTAGTGCCCCGGCCCGCAAAGTCAATCGGAGGAATCGAAACGCCGACGGCGTTCGGCCTTAGCCTTGCAACGGCTTGCTCGGAGACATCGCTCAGGTGGGGTAGTTTCAGTGAACTTGCCTCATCTTTGCCTTCATATAATAAATCGTGTTTTCAACTTGCACAAGTAGGCTTAATAATAAAAGAGATGAATCCACATAGCTAAGGGAATAATCCCGACAGGTCAAAATGAGTTAGAACATGGAAAACGTCCCACGGTCGGCTTAGAGTTGGTGCACGGCGTGCTTTAAAAATGACACTCGGTCCTTCGTCCCGTGGCTTGGGAGAAGGAAAGTTGGTCTTCGGTACAAAAGCTGAGAGTTAGCCTAAGTCATAGGCGTCGCCCGCACAAATGCTTGCTAAAGCATGCACGGTCCTGTCCTGCAATGCTTGGCATAGCCTTTGCTCGTCCCTTGGGTTATGTTATAGGCTTGAGTGAGTTAGGCAAAGTTATGTCGGTCAACCTAAGTTATTCTACGTACTGTCCCGCTCATTCTGCGGTTGTCAAGATAAATAGCCCCACGACCCCAAGGCCCATCATATGAAGTATGACTTGGGCGATAGCGTTGCGTAGAACACGAGTCGGTTTAAGGCACGAGCCACGGTTGGTTTATTGGAAAGTTAGCCACGGTCTGTTGGTACTTAAAGAAACACGTTATGTTCAAGTTAAGTTGGAAGGCTATGCAGTAGCCGTTCCCTGAGTTCAAAGAACGTTAAGTCTAAGCGATGGTTAGTCGCCGAGAAGAAATATGTCGGGACTGTGGTTCAGTCGCCGAGGTAACCCTGGTTAGGGGCTCTGCAAGGAAGTACGAAAAGTGGAAAGAATAAAACAAAGGAACTGTGATAATAATAAGACCTTGCATTACGTTAGGTCTAGAAGTTAGCGTAGGCGCGTGGTCATGGACAACTTGTCGACAAGGGAAAAGGTTTCTTCGAGCGGCAACCCGGGGCCACGGGACCGACTCGGCCTAGGAAGAAACTGGTTGTAGCCGAGCTGGGTAATAGGCAACGCTGGAAAGGCGATTGGTAATACGGGGACTTGCAGCGAGGATCGCAACCGGCGGTGCAAGGGTCCCGTTTGCCAGGCTACGTCCAAAATGGCTGGTTGGGCCAGTAAACATTCATATAGATGTGTCGGCACGGGCGGCAATCTGCGTAGGTGCCTTTGGATTGAGTTGAATATATATGAGTTAAAAAGACACAATGTCTGAGCCTAAGATTTGGCTACAGCGAATGCGGCGTGCTTCGGCACAAGATGTGGCATCGAGTGTTGAGTTGTTGGCATAGAGTTGCATGAGTTAGGCTTGAGCTGTTGCGAGTTAAGACGAAAAGGGCCGTAGGGCAAGTTGTGTGAAGTTACGTTGAGTTGTTGGGCACGGCCTCGAAATATGAGGCACGGTCGCGTTGTCACAACACAAGTGTAGGCGAGACTAAGCGAGGAGGCACTGCCTTGGTAATATTGAAGCACGAATCGAGTATGGCACGACCGAGTCGTTACGTCCCAGAGTTTGGCACGAAAGATAAGTATAAGCCAGTGCGTCGACAATGCAAGCACGAGAAAGGTCTAGAGGCAAGGAAATGGAGTCCTTCGTGTAGTTGCATCTCTGATTATGGCCGTAAGGCGAACACGACTTGATAGGTTAACGTTGTTGGCACAAGGAGTAGTCTAGTGACAAGTATGAGTTAACGTTGACATTGCAAGCACGAGATGGTTCCGATACACAAGTTGCGCTAAGGCGCCGGTCCTAAAACTGATCCTAAGGCAAGAATAGAAAGACAATCGTAAAAAGGGTTTATGTTGCACAAAATAAATGAAATGTGTTGATTTTGTATGGGTGGGCGAGGAGCTCACTCCACCAGTACAGTGGTACTGACACCCACACAGTGTTTCATGTGCAGGCACAGGTAGAAGCTCGTGGTGCGGAGCTCGCTTGGATGCGTCGAGGCACGGAGTTCCTTGGCGAGTCAAAGCGTACGGCTGCGTGATCTGAAGACTTATACAGGACATAATGTATGGACATTGCCTTCCGAAGCTTCCACTGGATTCAAGTATTGTATCGAGAGATGAGAGAGAGCAGAGTGACTTGTAAATGAGAGAAAAGTGAGCACGAGAGACATTGTAATTTGGCCTTGCACCCACAAATGTAATCTTGTATTCAATATCAATAAAGAGATTCTTTTGAATGACTTGTGTTCATGTGTTTGGTTCTAATTCTGCTGCTATAAATCAATGTCTCTGTACGGGACTTCTGTGCGACGACCCCGTCGCAGCCGCGGTAATCGGCCGTTATGGAACCCGCCTTGCACGAGCGCAATCTAGGCTCTTGCGGCATCACGCCTTAGCGAGGACGATCGCTCCTACGGGAGCGGGGCGTGACATAATGGTATCAGAGCACGGCTTTACGTCCTTGGACCGTCGATTGAATTCTTTAACTTCGATGTTTCCGCAAAACTCTGTTGCTTACGCAAGTTGTTATCATTGGTGCGCTCTCTCTCAAATGTCCCTCGGCTTGTCCATATAATAAGTCTAAATTTTTTTGAAAGCTCGTACAAGCGTTCAATCTAACACATCGGTAGGCCGTTGCCAAATGCGTCGATAGGGCCTTTGTGCCGAACGTTGCAAACTTGACTCGATAGAAAATATGTGCTAATGTTAGCAAAGTCGCACGTGTGCCCGAATAGTCCTACGTTGACCTTAGCAAGTCGCGTGCATGCCTAATTAGTCCAACGTTGACCCTAGCAATTGAGCGTGCAAACTCGGAATATAGTCCGCACGGGATGGCTATGCACACGGCCTTTTGGCTAAGTTGTGTTTCGCGTCGCGCACCTCGACCCTTGGTGAAAACGAGTTGCGAGCGATATCAAGTACCGCTCGATCGGGAACGGAGATTTACTTAAAGTGTCTATCAATGGGAACGCTATCGGACTAACGCTTAGGCGTACACGGAAGATTGATTTGGATTTTGAGGAAATAGTGCGAATGACTTAGTGCATCGATACGACGCGAGCGACTACGGTAGTGATTCGTCGAACGAATCTGAAGGATGTCTTAGCGCATGACGTGAACGTGATTGAGGACTAGAACTTATGGCTTGAATTCGAGTGGTGTATGCGATAGGTTCAGAGAAGAATAAGAATGAGTGTCGACGACTAGTCGAGTGGCTCGAATTCGTGTAGTGTATGGTTCGTCTTGGAAATTGTTCGAGTGAATATTGAGGATTACGAGTATATCGGCGAGGCGATGCGATCGCGCAAAGCCTTAGAACGCATCACGCTTAGTTGGTCGTGACTTCGAATGTCCCGAACGAGCATCTCGTTCGGACAACTTGTGAATGAGCAACGCGAGTTAGAAAACGATTCGGAACAATGAATGAAAATGAATGGTCTTGATCGAGGAAACTTAGAGGATCGTGCGTGCGATATCGGATTGATACAACTGAAATGTGACTTGAGTTTTGAATAACGGTCTTGAAACGAGCTTGAGGAAAAGCGACTGAACTTGATCTTGAGTATCGAGAAAATTGAGGAATATCCAGTTCGGACGACAGCATCAATGCACGACTCGAAATTGGTTGTAAGGAAGATCGTCAGGTTACGCATATCGTCAATGGTATTGAGGCGTATCAAAGATCGATATGCGATAACTCGGGGGTACTCTGACTCGGCAAATGACGATCGTGCAAATATCATTGTTCCGATGGATGTTATAATCGAGATGTTAAAATGTGTCGAGGAAAAGATAGACTTGGCTCGAGGATTTTCTAAGTTGAATGAATGACGATCGAACTTGGCTTGGATGAAAACTGGAATGTTTGGATTTGCTTTGTCGATAACCACAACGTTGACGTTCTTGTCTTATGTGAGCGCTACTCCAGCCTCGTACATGCGTCACGTCGATTAGGGCGATCACTCTGTGTGAGCGCTGGTATGGTGATTCATACAGCGGGAGTGGTCAAACTTGTACGGTGCGACAATTTGTGCTTCGACTTGTGGTTTGACGCGAAGATAGACTCGAGATTGAATTGGTGTGCTTGTCGATTGAACTTGAGGATTGAGTAGGTCCAATCCGCGTATCGAGAATGAATGAGTCTAAACTCAAACAAGAGTTACGCCCCGATGAGAATGGTTATTCCGCGGGAGCGTTGCGTGGTGATTCACGAACCACCGTGGATAATCGGACTCGCGTGAGATTAGGGCGCAACGTATTATCGAGCGAGACGACCTCGTGATCGAATACATGAATTGGTTAGAATTGGTGAATTGAAGGGATTTGAATATACGCAACGCGTGCCGTAATACGAATTAGGTGATCGTGCTCGATGTTTAGAAATCTGAGTGATGCGAGCTTGGGTAGAAGACCCCGCATGATCGACTTAGGTTTGACCCTAGGATTGGGGTCAGTATTGGCATTATTATTGGGGAACTATGATTCCAATCCTGACATTGACTTAGCCTCGAAAAGAAATGGCCTAGCGGTTAGACGAGACGCCCTGTTTCATGAGTTATCAATCAAAGGATTAATCTTGAGGATTGGCATGATGGATAGCGTGAATCACGAATGTAGGAAACCCAGCTCACGAGGCTCGGCTGACATGTATATATTTCAGGGACGCCTGGGTATGTGCACGATGCGACTCGAGTGAGAATGACAAATTTTCTATCATACGGCTTGGCTGAATGCATGTATTTTGGGGACGCTTGGAATGCGTGCACGATCCAGCCAAGTGATACGACGAGTTCAAGCAAGGCTTGAAAGATGGGAGTATGTCGAGATCTTGAAATCTTGTTAAAGGAAAGATTGATAATAGTGCGAGCGTGGCTCGGAATCGAAGGAACGCGTAGGCGAAATGTGTACGATTAAGTCTTGGCCATAGAAATGGTAGGATAGCTTGCCTTCAGAAAAGTCTTGAGGACGAGACTTGTTCTGAGTGGTGTATGATGTAGTGCCCCGTCCCGTAAAGTCAATCGGAGGAATCGAAACGCCGACGGCGTTCAGCCTTAGCCTTGCAACGGCTTGCTCGGAGACATCGCTCAGGTGGGGTAGTTTCGGTGAACTTGCCTCATCTTTGCGTTCATATAATAAATCGCGTTTTCAACTTGCACAAGTAGGCTTAATAATAAAAGAGATGAATCTACATAGCTAAGGGAATAATCCCGACAGGTCAAAATGAGTTAGAACATGGAAAACGTCCCACGGTCGGCTTAGAGTTGGTGCACGGCGTGCTTTGAAAATGACACTCGGTCCTTCGTCCCGTGGCTTGGGAGAAGGAAAGTTGGTCTTCGGTGCAAAAGCTGAGAGTTAGCCTAAGTCATAGGCGTCGCCCGCACAAATGCTTGCTAAAGCGTGCACGGTCCTGTCCTGCATGGCTTGGCATAGCCTTTGCTCGTCCCTTGGGCTATGTTGTAGGCTTGAGTGAGTTAGGCAAAGTTACGCCGGTCGACCTAAGTTATTCTACGTGTTGTCCCGCTCATTCTGCAGTTGTCAAGATAAATAGCCCCACGACCCCAAGGCCCATCATATGAAGTATGACTTGGGCGATAGCGTTGCGTAGAATACGAGTCGGTTTAAGGCACGAGCCACGGTTGGTTTATTGGAAAGTTAGCCACGGTCTGTTGGTACTTAAAGAAACACGTTATGTTCAAGTTAAGTTGGAAGGCTATGCAGTAGCCGTTCCCTGAGTTCAAAGAACGTTAAGTCTAAGCGATGGTTAGTCGCCGAGAGGAAATATGTCGGGACTGTGGTTCAGTCGCCGAGGCAACCCTGGTTAGGGGCTCTGCAAGGAAGTACGAAAAGTGGAAAGAATAAAACAAAGGAACTGTGATAATAATAAGACCTTGCATTACGTTAGGTCTAGAAGTTAGCGTAGGCGCGTGGTCATGGACGACTTGTCGACAAGGGGAAAGGTTTCTTCGAGCGGCAACCCGGGGCCACGGGACCGACTCAGCCTAGGAAGAAACTGGTTGTAGCCGAGCTGGGTAATAGGCAACGCTGGAAAGGCGATTGGTAATACGGGGACTTGCAGCGAGGATCGCAACCGGCAGTGTAAGGGTCCCGTTTGCCAGGCTACGTCCAAAATGGCTGGTTGGACCAGTGACCATTCATATAGATGTGTCGGCACGGGCGGCAATCCGCGTAGGTGCCTTTGGATTGAGTTGAATATATATGAGTTAAAAAGACACAATGTCTGAGCCTAAGATTTGGCTACAGCGAATGCGGCGTGCTTCGGCACAAGATGTGGCATCGAGTGTTGAGTTATTGGCATAAAGTTGCATGAGTTAGGCTTGAGCTGTTGCGAGTTAAGACGAAAAGGGCCGTAGGTCAAGTTGTGTGAAGTTACGTTGAGTTGTTGGGCACGGCCTCGAAATATGAGGCACGGCCGCGTTGTCACAACACAAGTGTAGGCGATACTAAGCGAGAAGGCACTGCCTCGGTAATATTGAAGCACGAATCGAGTATGGCACGACCGAGTCGTTACGTCCCAGAGTTTGGCACGAAAGATAAGTATAAGCCAGTGCGTCGACAATGCAAGCACGAGAAAGGTCTAGAGGCAAGGAAATGGAGTCCTTCGTGTAGTTGCGTCTCTGATTATGGCCGTAAGGCGAACACGACTTGATAGGTTAACGTTGTTGGCACGAGGAGTGGTCTAGTGACAAGTATGAGTTAACGTTGACATTGCAAGCACGAGATGGTTCCAATACACAAGTTGCGCTAAGGCGCCGGTCCTAAAACTGATCCTAAGGCAAGAATAGAAAGACAATCATAAAAAGGGTTTATGTTGCACAAAGTAAACGAAACATGTTGGTTTTGTATGGGTGGGCGAGGAGCTCACTCCACCAGTACAGTGGTACTGACACCCACACAGTGTTTCATGTGCAGGCACAGGTAGAAGCTCGTGGTACGGAGCTCGCTTGGATGCGTCGAGGCACGGAGTTCCTTGGCGAGTCGAAGCGTACGGCTGCGTGATCTGAAGACTTATACAGGACATAATGTATGGACATCGCCTTTCGAAGCTTCCGCTGGATTCAAGTATTGTATCGAGAGATGAGAGAGAGCAG
>JANAVB010019800.1:19135723-19160723 GCA_029216955.1 Iris pallida
TTCGGGATCAGAGATCAGTCTGGGGCGCATGGCTTTCGAGGCGCATGCAAAGCTTCAACTGGAGACTCTTCTTATATCTTTAGGGATCAGTGAAGGGTCTGAGGCGCATGCAGGTTTGGGCACATGGCCGCAGAGGTGCATGCGGGTGGTCGAGTGGCCACGTGGCAGTAGCTTTCGGGATAGAGTCATGATGATGCTGACGTTGTGGACGCTTCGTTTTCTGCAAAAGCTGTCAGCCGTTCAAACTTGGGAAGGCGTGCTGCCAACTCTGTCAGTTCAGCATTTAATGTTGGTGACATTCGATGGACAGCTGAGTGGGCGCGTCGGTTGACGTTCCACTAGGCGTATAGGGACGTATGGGGGCGCATCCCCTGTGATGCGCTCGGTACAGGACGCATCTGTTTGATGTTTGAAGAGGTGTGATGCGCTGACCAGCAGGCGCATCCGACACGTCTTTGATGATGCGGCTGTTTCGCTTCTCGAGTGCTTTTAATAGTCGTTTGGCTGAAGTCGAGGCGTCTGGTTCATCCATTTAATGTGAGTTCATTGTACGGAATTCGGAGAGCCATCCACTTGGCGTATGGGTTTGATCTGCCCGGCCTATAAATAGTGGCATGGAGAGAAGGTTGGCCTCTCATTCCCTCACGTCTTTCCAATATGAACTCGGGTTCTCGGGTGCATTCTGTTGACGAGGTGCTTCCGAGGGTGAAGATGAGACGCCATGTCGTCGTTGATGCTCTTGAAGGTGACTGTTACATCCAAAAGACGGAGTCGAGGGCTTCCGAGGCGGGCGGAAGGTGCCTGTTGCATCCAAAGATAGGGATGCTCGGGCCTCGTCTCCGTTGTTCCGGAAGAGCCGTAGATCGGAATAGCGGTGCTAGGCTCTCTCTTCCTTCAAAGTGGGTGTCGTCCACTCTGAAAGCTGCTCCTTTAGCCGTATTTCGATCACGGTCTTCCTTGGCCTTTGGAGGCTCTTTCGAAGCCTCCCCTGGCCACAGATTTGCCGTGCTCTTCTCTTCCTTGGTTCCAGCCAGAGGGTTAAATGCTTTGTGGAAGCATTTATCAGGTGAGCCTGGCTGGAAGAGCGGCACGTAACTGGGCTGCTGTTCGGCCAGGTGAGCCTGGTTGGAGAGTGGCACATAACTGGGCTGCTGAAGGGATGCACATAACTGAGCTGGATGCACATAACTGAGCTGCTGAAGAGATGGCGGGATGCGCCTGGATGGAGGCGCATGACATCTGCTGCACCTCACTGGTGGCGCATGGTGACTGCTGCGCCTATCTGGAGGCGCATGGTGACTGCTGCGCCTATCTGAAGGCGCATGGTGGCCGCTGGCTGTAGACTTAAGATCTTTCCTTTGTAGAACCTTTTCTAGACATATAATAGACTTTTGTATATAAATGAAAAGTCCTTTGTCAAATGTCTATTGGCTATTGGCTTTGCTGTTTGAGTTCTGGCGCATGGTCTTTCTGGTTTATGAAATTCCATGCTTCTACAAGACCTCCTTCAAAGTTTTTAAAACTTTTGAATAAGTTTTGGAATACTTTGAATAAGAAGCATAGCGATCAGGGCGCATGACTGTTGGGGCGCATGCCTGTTCAGCCGCATGCTCTTCTCGATTAATGAATATGATAATGCCTCGGTAACCGAAAAGATTAATGATGATCTTTTAGTTTTATCTGCTGTTATCTTCACAGGACCCGAGGCGACGGCTGAGATTACTCGTCATCGGTTCACGCGTGCGACCACGACCTATAAATAGGTGAGAGGTGGAGAGAGAGAGAGTTCTTTTACTCTGTGCCTTTGCCTCCTTTAGAGTTCTTCTGAAAACCCTAATTTCTTCCTCTCTGTTAGAATGGCTCCCAAGACTCCCCGCGGCGGTGCCGGCAAAGGAAAGGGGAAGGAGAAGGAGCCGGTAGAGTTTGCCGACGAGGATACTCCTGCCACTATTGCGACTCCGGCCGATGTTCGCCCCGGGGTAACGGGTGGGTGTCGACTTTTTGCTATCTTTCTGCTGCCGATGCGTATGGGCTTCTGTCCTTGATATGCTGTAGTTTTATCATGCCGACGTGCATAGGCTCAGGCCTTTATCATGCACCGAGGTTTAGTTTGCTGACGCGCATGGGCTTTATACCCTGATGATGCGCTGAAGCTTTCGCTGATGCGCATGGGCTCACGCCTTGATGATGCGCCGAAGCTCCAATGCTGACGCGCATGGGTGATGCGCTGAAGCTGACGCACATGGGTTTATGCCCTGACGCTGCGTCAATCTGTTGATACCTTTTGTCTTTTTGCCTGACCTCCACTTTTGTTGTGCCAGTGTCGATGACGATCCCTCTATTGAACAAAGTCCTCTTGGATGCTTCTCTTTGCCAAATGGGGGTTGATTTTGATGAGGCGGTGATCAATCCTGCAAAGGATGCTATCTTACAGAACCAACCCCGGGAGAGAATGCTGCAAATCCAGAACCAGTTGCCACTTTTCCTCCAAAGTATGATGGAGAGTGGTAAACTGAGGTCTGCTGAATCTGAAGATGTGACTTTCTTAAAACCTGCCTTTCTGTTTGGCGACCGACTAGTCTCTTCTGAAGCAAAGATACTGAAGATCAAAGAAGACTGGTTCTTCACTGCCAAAGGCATGGTTCTATACATGAGGCAGGTTGACCGCCAGTTGCCGCTGGCGTCTTTTTATCGTCTGGCTTCGAAGAGAAGGATGGGTTGGGAACTTACTCCGTCTTTTGGATGACAAACACCAAAGCCAAGCACTCCTTTTCAACGGGGTTGTACCGGTGTTCGGCCCCGATGAGCGTTCGACTGAGGTAGTAGATTGCTTGCTCATAGCCTGTATCGCTGTTTTGAGCTAGCAGAGCACCAAGGGAATGATCCATGGCACGGACGTAGAGAAGGAATGGTTTGCCCGCGACAGGTGCCACCAGGACTGGTGGGCTCGTCAAGTAGGCTTTGATGTCGTCGAAAGCCTTCTGGCACTCCTCTGTCCAGACATAAGAGACTCCTTTCTTCATGAGCTGAGTAAAGGGTTGACATTTACCGGAGAGGTTTGCTATGAACCTCCGGATGTATGCCAGACGTCCCTGTAAGCCTCGAAGTTCTCGAAGATTCTTCGGAGGGTCCATGTTGAGGATGGCTTTGGTTTTCTCGGGATCAACATGAATGCCTTTTGCCGTGATGACAAAGCCCAAGAATTTGCCGCTAGAAACCCCCAGGAAGGATTTAGCGGGGTTCATTTTGAGTTGATGTGCCCGCATGAGATCAAAGACTGTCTTCAAATCCTGTAGGTGATCTCCTTTGAGGCGGCTCTTGACTGCGATGTCGTCAACATAGCATTCGACTGTTTTGCGAAGATGTTGACGGAAGATGGTGCTCATAGCTCGTTGGTATGTTGCACCGGCATTTTTCAAGCCGAAGGGCATTACTGTGTAGCAGAAAACACCCTTTGGAGTCCTGAATGACGTGTGTTTTGCGTCATCGGGGAACATCTTGATTTGATTGTAGCCTGAATACCCATCCATGAAGGACATGCGTTCAAAGCCACATGTATTGTCGATCATCACATCGGTGATCGGAAGCGGGAATTCGTCCTTCGGGCAAGCAGAATTGAGGTCCCTGAAGTTGATACAGACTCGTATCCTCCCGTTCTTCTTGGTGACAGGTACGACGTTGGCTACCCAATCTGGGTGTTGTTCCTCACGGATGAAGCCGCTAGTCAAAAGTTTGTCCACCTCCTGATCGATGGCATTCATGATGTCCGGACGGAAACGTCGATGTTGTTGTTTGATAGGTTTGGCATCAGGTAAGATGTTCAACCTATGCATTGCGATCTGTGGATCGAGTCCTGGCATGTCTTCGTAGCTCCAGACAAAGACGTCGATATATTCTTTAGCCAGTTGGATTAAAGCCTCTCGGTCTTCTCCTTCTAGGCTTTTGCTGACGAAGATGGGTTTGGAAGAAGATCCGTCCCCAAGGTCGATCTGCTCGACTTCGTCTTCGGTGGGAGGTTCACGTAACTCAAAACGAGACTCTCATTGCTCTCCTAGGCGTTGAGCCCAGGGTTCTTCTTCGAAGGATTCCGGCGTTTGGTCTTCGCCTTCACCTTTTTGAGGTTGTGCTGACGTCATGTTAGCTGACAGCACTTTCCTGAAGACTGATCCGATACTGGTATCAGAATCCCAAGTCGACGCTCTGGACGAGTGGGAATGTTCTACGTCTTCTGCGTCTGAACTCTCTGGAGTTGATGGCGGCGTGACATAGCCTATCCTCCGTCGAGTTTTGTTGTAGTAGTTTTGCAGCTTTCCTTTGGGTGTTGAAAGCTGGAGAGGGAGAGGTCGACCCTTGCCGTAGTTTAGGCCTTTGTTGCTTTTCAGGTCGTAGCCCATCTTTTGGATGATGTGCTTTGTCGTATCCGTGTACCGATGGACTTGTACTCTGCCGGTATCAGGTTCAGGCTCGAGTGGCGGGAGGTCTTGATGATGCTCAGTTCTGCCGAAAATGATGGATCCTTCGTCTCGGCTTCGTGGAGGGTTTATGAAACAGACTCCTTGAGACGGGACTACTCGGTTTACATGATTTACGGTCGTTATTTGTGTTTGCAACGACCATAGAGCATTATCTAATGTATACATGGCATTCCAGTGTGGAAGACAAGAATAATTAAAAGACACTCTATTATTGATGAAGTACGAGATTTTATCCCGCGGGATTACATTGTCTAAGGAGGGTGCATCTACATCAGCAGAGATATATTCGCCAAGCTCCTCGTCTGTAAGCACTGGGGCTGGATCAGGAGAGTCCACCACAGCTTTGATCTTGGGGTCTGAGAGGGTTATGTGAGCCCTCTGTGGCATCTTGGATGACTGCGGGGGCTTGCCCTTGAGACGCACCTTCAGAGGTGCCTCAACTGCGCCTCCTGTGAGTGGTGCCTTCCCCTGTAATTTTGCCACCAGGGGAGCCGATGTTTGAGGCGGCTTTCCCTTGAGACGTATCTTCAGGGGAGCCTCAGGAGTCGATGCTTTCCCTGATAGCTTGATGCTCATTGGAGGCACCTTCTGGGGTGGTTTGCCTTTCAGTCGGATCTTCAGTGGGGCATCTGGATTCATCTCAGGCTCCGTGTCCGGCTCAGTTGCCGTCTCTGCCTCATCATCAGCATCGTTGGCTTCCTCCTCGTCAAGTGGCTTGTACAAGTCGGAATCGATGAAGTAAGCTTCAATCCCTTTGAAAGGATCGATATCTGCGAACTCCGTCCGGATGACGCCGTTGGTGGATACATATTTCATGCATTGGTGGAGCGTGGAAGGCACCACCATGTACTCATGTAGCCATGGTCGGTCGAGCAGGATGTTGTAGTTGACCTCGGCATCCACCACATAACAAGTCACCTCAGTTTTGAGGTTGCCTATGTGGCACTTCAGTCGAATCTTGTCCAGTGGCTCGCTTTTGCTAGCGTTGAAGCCACTGATGGTTGTATTGGAGGGCGCCAGCCGGTACATTGGGATCCCCAGTTTTGACATCAGCGCCTTCGGGATGATGCTGAGGGAAGACTCCGGATCGATCTGGATCCGGCTCACCTTGACTGAACCGATGTACCCCGTGTAATGCAGTGGTCGGTTATGTCGGTGGTGCTTGAGCAGCATGTCTTGTTGGGTGAAAGTTATGTTTGGGATAACTTCCTCCGCACAATGACAGTACGCACAAGTAGTTGGGAGGTCTTCAGGCTGCTTTACCTGACTGAGAAAGGATTCAGCGTCCTTCAGAGCTTCGCAGAGAGCTTCTCGGGAGTCTTTGGAAAGACGCAGGAGCTCAAACAAAGACAAGCGCGCAGGAGTACTGGCCAGTTGTGCCAGAATGTCAAAGTTGTGGGGCTTGGCTAGCCCTGAAGCATTCTCCTTCCGTAGAGGTCTGTCGAAACGAGCCTCCCCCTGCTTCTGCTTATTGGCAGCTGAGGGCTTAGACGGGCCCTCCTCAGGGATTGTGCCAGGAGGCACCACCTCGGCGGCAGCTTTGCCGGGCTGAGCGTTCTGTTGTGCACGCGTCTGCACTGGAAGTGCCTCTTCCGTTGAAGAAGAGACCGTACGGCAAGACTTGATCTTCCTGCCTTTTGATTTGGAGGTAGAGCGTACCTCCGGTTGAGTCACCTCGGAGACGAGGTCGGGGTGAACCCAGAGGACCTTTCCTCGAGATGTGGTGAGTGGGATGAGTCCACTCACATTGTTACGGGTAGGTGGCAAGTTCACCACCTCCATTGTCGCCTTAGGGATGGGGACGACGCCATCTTGTGTGGTGGTCGGCGGCAAGGTGCCGAACTGAAGTGACACCACATTGGCTGACACCGTCTTCTCTTCATAGTCGACGGAGATTACATCGGCATTGATCATGCGCTGGATATAATTGTTGAGGACGTAGCAGTCCTTGGTCGGGTGTCCGACAAACCGATGGTAGTGACAGTACCTCGGGTTGTCCACTTTCCCGACTTCATCGGGCCGCTTCGGGTCCGGGAGCTTGATCTTGTCACCCTGCTTCAGTATTTCGAAGAGTTGCAGGGTGTCTTCGTCATTGAATGAATACACCTCCTTGGGTCTCGGCGCCAGCGAAGGCTTCTGAGTAGGCGCAGATGCGCCCTTCGAGGCATTAACCATCAATGCCTGTTTCCCCTTTGCTTCTCGCCCGGAGTTGTTGGCTGCTGACTTTTTCCCCTTATCATCAAAGGCGGGAAAGCTGACACCCAGAAGACGTGCATTGGCAGCTTTCTTTTCTGCGGCTTCAGCTTCGATGATCAGGGAGCTCCAGTCGGGAGGGGGAGTAGAGTTGAGCCAGAGCTTCACTGCGGGCAGCATGTTCATACTGCAAGAGGAGAGGAGCGCATGTTCTGGCATGCCTGGAGGTAGCCTGAAGCAGGCTTGTCGGAAGCGTTCGATGAACACCCGAACCGTTTCTTTCTCCTTCTGGCGTATCTCTATGAGAGATGCCATCGTCATGTCCTTTCCGCCGTCGTAGAAGCAATCAAGGAAGAGGCACGTCAAGTCGTCGAAGGACGATATAGAATTGTCGGGGAGGCTGTAGTACCAGTCATATGCCACCCCTTTCAGGGCCCCAACAAAGATGCTGGTGAGGAGCACGTCCTCCTTTGGAAGATGCCCCGTTTGTGATTGGAAGTACGTCAGGTATCGACGCGGAGAGTCATTCCCATCGTATGGTGTGAGTGTTTGTGGTTTATATTTTGGAGGATAAACCACCTTGTTCCACTCGAGGGGATAAGGCTGGGGAATGCCCATCTTCTGGCGCTCCTCTTGCCTGTTTTTGGACTCGAAGCGCTCCCGTAGGTCCTTGATCATTTCGACCACATCCTCCGTGGAGCTAGGAGTCGGGGAAGGTGGCACTATCTGGAGCGGAGCATTTGAGGGTTTCGATGTCCGAGGTGCTTCTGTGTCGGAGGGTGCCCGTTGAAGGGGGACACTCGACTCCCCATTAACTCCTGGGTCGGGACCGGTTGAAGGTGTTCTGGTCAAGGCCGATCGAATATCAAACACTGCTTGAGTCAGTGCTTGCATAGAGGCAGAGAGAGTTTTGAGTCCTCCCTCTAATGAATCTATGCGCTGAACAATGTCCGGTGGTGCATCAGACTCGGCATCATCCCCAGCCATGTATACTATCCTGACACGGCCAGGAGTGGATGGATTGGTTGAGGCTTCGCTCTCGGCCTCACTTTCATGTGGGGGAGTCACCTCTCCTGGTGTTTCAGCTCGGTCACCCCCAGTCACATTCTGGAGGTCATTCTCGACGGGCGCATCTGCCAGGGCCTGAATGTCCTCAGCTCCGTCTTGAAGGGCCTCTTCGTCTCTACCCCCAGCTGTGTCCTGGGGGACATCCTCGTTTCGAGGTGCTTCTGGGAGGCTGACTTCGCCTCGAGGATGAAGATCCGCCGCAGCTGTGCTTTGGACTTCTTCGTCTTCGGAAGGAAGCTCAACAAGGGTCTGACTACCCCCAGCTTCCTCTAAGAACTTCTTCTTCGACCGAGTGCCTTCGAACACCCCAGAGGTCGAGACTGCTGCCTTGGTTCTCCTCGGTTGGCTTTTGGACGAATTGCCGGTCGCCTTCCGGAGAGATGAGGAGTTGGAGACCACATTGCATGAAGCAACTCTTGGCTCCTCTTCTGTTGACACCTTCGTCCCGAGACGATGTCGGAGGGGTGTCGATGACTGCAGCCGCTGGAAGACTGACTGCCTTGGTGGTACTGCCGCCTTGCCACAGCAGTTGATAGTGACCACCGCACAAGTATACCCCGTGAGAGGCTCATCGTGCTTGTTGGTCGACTCTCCTGACCGGCGCTTGTGAGTGATCACATTACGCAGGTCGTTGGAGGAGAGTGCTACCTTCACACCCCCTTCAGGCGCATGGCAAGGCCAAACGTCGGGGCGGACAGGTGAGTGCTGTGCCCCTTGATCTAATACTAAGCAGGCATCATGATCAGTAGTGGGGGAACAACAACATTTGAAGTGACTTGAACGGACCTCAAACGCACAACCAGAGGAGGCGCGGGAGTTCAAGACCACTGAATTTGCCGCACTCGACTTGGTTATGCACGCAGTGGATGCGCCCAAGTGAGATGAGGACTTTGAAGATCGACTTGTCTTTGGTGTCGAAGCACTTGAGTCGACCTTGTACAGCTTGCCATCGGCAGCGCACGTGATTGTGAGCACGTGCCTCTGGCCTGCTGCTGGCATAGCACGCTTGTGGCGCATGGCCCGTGCCGCCTTGAATTTCTTTGTACTAGCCCGCTGGGGTGCATAGTACTCAGCATCCAAATTCTTCTCACCATTACAGTGAGTGAGTCTGTCAAAGACAGAGACTTTTTGTGGCACATCAGAGGTGATGCGCGGGGCATTGGCTGCGCCCCTGCTCCGTCGACGCATCTTCCTCGCCTGAGAGGGAGATGGCTGGGAAACGTGGTCAGCCGCACGTTTCCTCGAGAGATGCGCTGCATCAGCGGGCGCACCTTGGTTGCTGAGAACGTCAGCAGGAAGGGAGGGCTGGATTGGCGCATCCCCTTCAGTGGTGTTGCCCGAGGCGTCGACTTTGCGCACCCAGACACGGCGGGTCTTCTTCGGCTTCGGCAGCCGCTTCGAAGGACTCGCGCTTCCTTCAGAAATGAACTCCTCGTACGCCTGTTGATTGAGGCGCACGACCAGCGTCTTGTGGGAGGAGCCCACCTTCACGTCGTCGGCCTGTGACACAACTTTCTCGGAAGAGGAGAAAGAGGTCCCCAGCAGAGTCGCCAGCTTGTTTGCCATTAAAATTGTTTGATTACAAATCTTAATACAAACAGAACAGTGTTACAATATAGGACTTAGATGTAGTCCTAGGAGTACACTTTTGTTTAATCTGGGTCCTAAGTGCCAATGGAGCGAGTGGTAATACGTTGACTCTGTTGACGGGCTGACGACGGTTATCGGTTCTCTGAAGGTGTAGATTGCTCTGGGTGCTGGAGCTGGCTGAGAGGAGGAAGACGTTGAGTATCTGTATCTGCCTCTCTGGTGATATCTGTCTGGATTGTCCATATGTATGTCTCTCTGTGTGTGTGTCAGAAGGAAATGGCCTTCTATTTATAGCTGGACAGGTTGGCTGCTCATGCGCGCATACGTAGGATGCGTCGGTGCGTGGGGACGCCACGTGGAGATTGCTGATGGAGGCGCATAGATGATGCGCCCTACTCGCGGGGTTGAATTCTTCGTACTGCTGTTGTGAACCGGCACGTAGCAGAGGAGAAGATCTTTCTGTTGCTGAGATCTTGGATGAGTTGAGTCAAAGGACACGTGTCGTCGACCCATGGCTCGGAGATCTCTGATTTGGTGGGAGGATAATTTGGTGGCATGCGCGCATATATAGGGATGCTCGGGCCTCGTCTTCGTTGTTCCAGAAGAGCCGTAGATCGGAATGGCGGTGCTAGGCTCTCTCTTCCTTCAAAGTGGGTGTCGCCCACTCTGAAAGCTGCTCCTTTAGCCGTATTTCGATCACGGTCTTCCTTGGCCTTTGGAGGCTCTTTCGAAGCCTTCCCTGGCCACAGATTTGTCGTGCTCTTCTCTTCCTTGGTTCCAGCCAGAGGGTTAAATGCTTTGTGGAAGCATTTATCAGATGAGCCTGGCTGGAAGAGCGGCACGTAACTGGGCTGCTGCTCGGCCAGGTGAGCCTGGTTGGAGAGTGGCACATAACTGGGCTGCTGAAGGGATGCACATAACTGAGCTGGATGCACATAACTGAGCTGCTGAAGAGATGGCGGGATGCGCCTGGATGGAGGCGCATGACATCTGCTGCGCCTCACTGGTGGCGCATGGTGACTGTTGCGCCTATCTGGAGGCGCATGGTGACTGCTGCGCCTATCTGAAGGCGCATGGTGGCCGCTAGCTGTAGACTTAAGATCTTTTCTTTGTAGAACCTTTTCTAGACATGTAATAGACTTTTGTATATAAATGAAAAGTCCTTTGTCAAATGTCTATTGGCTATTGGCTTTGCTGTTTGAGTTCTGGCGCATGGTCTTTCTGGTTTATGAAATTCCATGCTTCTACACAAGACAGTCCGACTAACAGATTGGTGTCAAGCGACAAAAGTAAAGTCAGCAGTAAAACGAGCAGGGAAGCAAGGAACCCACTCGTGTCCTCCAGCGGCCATGCTTCTAGTATTGACCATCTTGGGGGTAGAAGTAAGCTGAATCCTCAGGAACTAGCTCTAAATCTGGTCATGCAAAACCAGTGAGGTTAGACCCCAAATAGCAAGTACCAGAAGGAAGCACGAAATACAGGAATAAAACCAATGAGAAGTAAATAAAGCATAATAAATATTAGTTTCTGTTCTTGATAATGGGGTTCACGTGACATCGTGACATCGTGACACTTCGAACCAACTCTCCAGCCAAACATAGACAGAAGTTGACCCGTCATGTCATGACATTCCGCTCACCTTAGTAGTTAACAGAATAGAATACAGTGCACAGAAAATCCAAATTAAAGCGGCAATGCAACTGCTACAGCTTGCTAATTGTAAGTTTCAAGTTATCTTGGAAAGATACATTATTGAATTCCTCAGTTCTTACCATGTACAAGCAAGGCTAGTCTATTCATAATCAAATGCGCCAATCATGAATTACACAGATCCTAGCAGGACGCCTATCAATAATATTGCAAAAAAGTAAAAAGATAATGCTTCCTGCCCGTGTGGCAGATTTGCAGTATCCATGGGGACCAGCCGACATGTCGGGACACTATTATTCCCGAAGATCATGACTGTCATGTAAGAACTCGGGAATTCACTCCTCTCCATGCAGTAGTTATTTTATGTTACTTAGTTGTCCCTGCGTTAATTAAAATCACATGTCGTGGGTCATGATCATTCTGAATGAGTACATCCGTACGGGGTATGATATGTATAACTCTACAACGATATCAGTGCAGTTAGGTTATAGGTTTTACATAGCATAATACAGCAAACAAACCTAGTCACGGGATAACATACATTGACTGTAAGATACACGTACTATTTTTGTAATAAGGAAATATTTACCATTGCATTAGCACATACTAAATATTTCGTAAATTGAAAGTAATTGCATAATTAGAAATATCAGCATGAGTACGCATGTCAATGATTGGGGTCGGCTAGTCAGTCGCAATAGTTCACTGTATAAATATGAATGTGTCTCATTCAATTCAATATAACAACTAGCCAGTCTCTTAGTTTCAAATATTGGAACACATGATCAATGTTCAATCAAAATAGCAATAGTGCGACAACAAATGACGCAAGTAATGAATGGTACGAGCAACAATTGGTGCGGACAATGAATGATACGAGCAATGAATGGTGCGCTACAATTGGTACGGGCAACAAATGGTGCAAGCAATAATCGGTGCGGACAATGAATGGTACGAGCAACAATTGGTGCGGGTAAAAAATGGTGCAAACAACAATTGGTGCGGACAATGAATGGTACGATCAACAATTGGTACGCTACAATTGGTACGATTGTAATTGGTACCACTGTAATTGGTGTTGCTGCAATTGGTGCCACTGCAATCGGTGTCACTGCAATTGGTGCCACTGCAATTGGTGCCGCTGCAATTGGTGATACTGCAATTGGTGTAGATACAATTGGCGTCGCTGCAACCGGTGCCACTACAATTGGTGCGGATGCAATTGGCGCCGCTGTAATTGGTGTTACTGTAATTGGTGTCACTGTAATCGGTGCCACTGCAATCGGTGCCACTGCAATTGGTGCGGATGCCATTGGCATCGCTGTAATTGGTGCCACTGCAATTGGTGCAATTGCAATTGGTGCCACTTCAGTTGTGCGGATGCAATTGATGCCGCTGCAATCGGTACCGCTGCAATCGTTGGCACTGCAATTGGTGCCACTATAATTTGTGCCATTACAATTGGTTCCACTGCAATCGGTGCCATGCAATTGGTGCCGCTGCTCAAGAACTCGAAAAACACATGGAATTCCAAAACTTCAAATGATCATAACTTCTAGTCTATAAGTCAAAATGAAGTGAAACAAAAAAGCAAACTAGCTTAAAATTGAACCCTCTTGAACATAGAACTATTTATTTCCAAAGAACAACAAGTTTTGAAGATCGAAACCCCATTTTTCCTAAAGAACCCATTTTCTACAAAGTAATTAAAACATATGAAAACGAAATTTAAATGCTACGGCCACAACATTAATCATGCTAAGAATGAAAAGAGGAAGATAATAGAACAATAAAATTGAAGCTTTGAGGAATTCCTCCATATTGTGCAAGATGTACTAATGGCTAGGGTTTTGATGGAGGAGAAATAAATGGGAGTGAATGAGGAGAGAGAGAGAGAAAGAGTGGTATATATACCAAGTCCAAAGGATCTTCACCATCCATTCCTCTCCACTCGTTATAAGCTATTCATCCCTTCTCATGTTGAACCAAGCCAAACCAAGTTGGTTCAACATGAACCGGAATGAACCAAGAGTTAGACAAGAGTAGAAAATATAATAAAAAAAATAACTAGCAGGTAATTACAGGAACTAAATGCAGAATAAATGCATGACAAGTACTAAATAAATATAGGCAATTCTAACAGGTAATTACAGGAACTAGCAGGTAATTACAGGAACTAACGGGGAGTTACATCTCTACCCTCCTTAAAAAAATTTTGTTCTCAGAATTTCAAATCCAAGCAGGCTAGAAATATCAGGACTAGACTAAGCTAACTACAAGCAATTCTAGCAAGCAAGCCATCATCTTACAATATCAATAGCAAGAAAACAATCTATATTATCAATCTACGGTATCAAGCAATCTCTACCCATAGGGTGATAAACATGTAGAATCAAGACAATTAAGGTATACGAAAAAAATATACCTTGTGAGTCAAATAGGTGCGGATACCGTGATCGAATATCATCCTCACGTTCCCACGTTGACTCTCCTAAGGAGTGATGGCCCCAAGCAACACGGACAAGGCTAATTGTTCGATTCTTGAGTATCTTCTTCCTTCAGTCCAAAATGGACACAGACTGTTTCTCATAAGACTTGTTGGTACCAACAACCAGCTTAGAATGATCGAGGACATGGCTTGGGTCCGATATATACCTACGCAACTGAGATACATAAAACACATCATGCACCTCTCGTAACGAAGGTAGAAGGGGCAAACGATAAGCAACATCGCCTACCCTATCATGGATAACGAATGGGCCCACGTATCGCGGACTCAACTTCCCAAACCTCGAATCTGAAGACTCCAAGGGTAGGTAAAATCCGCAAGAACACGTGGTCACCAACATAAAATTCTAATAGAATACGATGATGGTCTGTCCAATGACGATGCCGATCTTGCGCAACCCGAAGTCGCACTCTAATCCCTTTGACAACTTCAACCATCTGGACAATCATCTCTGGGCCTAACATCTTCCTCTCCCCTATATCATCCCATGCCAGCGACGATCTGCACTTCTTATCGTATAGTGCCTCGAATGGTGCCATCTAGATACTGGCTTGGTAACTATTATTGTACGAGAATTCGACTAAGTGCAAGTGACTCTCCCAGGATCCTCTAAAATCTAGGGTACAAGCTCGCAACATATCTTCTAAAGTCTAAATTGTTCTTTCTGATTGCTCGTCCGTCTGTGGGTGGTAAGCCGTACTGAATCTTAACTTGGTACCTATGCTCTGATGTAAACTCTTCTAGAAATGCGACGTAAAGTGGGTATCTCTATCTGACACAATACTGACAGGAACTCCATGTGCCTGACTATCTGTTGCATATACAACTCTGCCAGCTTCTCTGTACATTGTCCTACTCTGAAAGAAAGAAAGTGTGCCACCTTCGTAAGCCGATCCACGATCACCCAAATAGCATCCTTGCCACTTGATGATCTCGGTAAACCGGTCACAAAGTCTATTGTGATGTGCTCCCACTTCCACTCCGGGATAAGAAGCGGTTGTAGTAATCATGCTGGCCTCTGTTGTTCTGTCTTCACTTGCTGACATATTAAGCAATGAGAAACAAATCTAGCTATCTTCCTCTTCACTTCGTTCCACCAGAAGTGTTTTTTAATATCTTTGTACATTTTGGTGCTTCCAGGGTGTTTAGAATACTGAGAACTATGGGCCTCTATTATAACCTCATGTCTGATATCTCCAGTTGGCACACATAGACGTGATCCAAACTTAAGAGTTCCATCATCATGAATTTCCATCTCCTTCCTGAGTCCTGACTCACATTCTGCCTTAAGCTTCTGAATCCTTGGGTCATGTGCCTGAGCCGCCTTGATCATGTCTACTAAGTCAGATTAAACTTGTAGACTTGCCAGAATTCCTACGTCACTTGAAAGTATAACCTCGATGTCCATCTCTTGAAGATCTTCTAGAATGTGCTTCTGTGATGTCAACATAAATGTGCCGCCTCTCCTGCTGAGAGCATCTGCTACTATATTTGCCTTGTCTGGATGATACTGAAGCTCTACATCGTAATCCTTGATCAGCTCTAACCATCTTCTCTATCTTATGTTCAGCTCCTTCTGAGTAAAAATTTACTTTAGACTTTTGTACGTGGTCTGTGAATATGTCCACACGATCACCGTACAAGTGGTACCTCCATAGCTTCAAAGCAAATACTACTGCTACCAACTCCAAGTCATGAGTCGGATAATTCTTCTCTGGTCTCAAAGTTGCCTTGATGCGTACGCTATCACCTTCCCATGTTGCATTAGGACACATCCAAGTCTTTTTCCTAACGCGTCATAGTATACAGTAAAACCTCTGGGTCCAACTGGTAATGTAAGAATAGGTGCCGAAATTAACTTCTGCTTCAAGTTTTCAAATTATGCCTGGCACTCTGCCGACCAAACAAATGGCACATTCTTTCGTGTCAAATGGGTCATTGGTGCCAAGACTCTTGCAAAGTCTGACACAAACCTTCTGTAATATCTTGTCAATCCTAAGAAACTTTACACATCTGCTACTGTCTTAAGAATTGGCCAACTTTCTACTGCTTCCACTTTCTTGGGATCCACTGCTACTCTAGCCCCTAATATGATGTGCCCCAAGAATGAAATACGATCCGACCAAAACTCATACTTACTGAGCTTGGCGTACAACTGGTTCTCTCTCAGAACCTATAACACTTTTCTGAGGTGATCTTCATGCTCTTCTTTACTTGTTGAGTATACGAGAATGTCGTCGATAAATACTAGGATAAACTAATCTAAGTATGGCATAAAGATGTGGTTCATCAAATCCATAAATATTGCTGGAGCATTGGTCAAACCAAATAGCATAACTAAGAATTCGTAATGCCTGTGTTTTGACCTGAATGTTGTCTTGGGAATATCCTCTTCTCGAACTCTAACTTGATGATATCCTGACCGAAGATCTATCTTGGAGAAAACTCTTGCTCTGCTCAAATGATCAAACAAGTCGTTAGGTAATTGGTACTTGTTCTTCACTATTCCCGCGTTGAGCTTTCTGTAGTCAATGCACAATCTTGATGACCCATCCTTCTTTCCTACAAGTACCACTGGTGCTGCCCATGGTGATTCGTTGGCTCGAAAGAATTTCTTTGCCTTCAGTTCTTCTATGTGCTGGTACAACTTGGCCTGCTCTGAACCTGACATTCTGTAAACTCGATCCGAAATCGGTTTAGTTCCACGTGCCAATTCTATGCCAAACTCAATATCTCTTACAGGTTGTAGACCTGGAAGTTCTTCGAGAAATACGTCAAGAAACTCTTCAACTACTTTCGGGACTTGAATTTCTTCCAATGCCGCTACGACTCCTTCTACTTGTTGGTCTGCCTCCGATCTGACTAAGATAAACTGCTCCATGCCTGGAATATTAAAAGATACACTCCCTCTACGGCAATCTATCATTGCATGATTGTCTTTCAGCTAGTCCATGCCCAAGATAACGTCAAAATTACCCACAGGAAATTCTATCAACTTGGCGGGTAAGGAACACCCGCATACTACGACTCGACACGCTAGACTAACTCTACTAACTCCTACGAGCCCACTACCAGTGAGTATATTCAACCTCTCTGGCAATGCCTCGAATTCTATTCCTAGTCGTGTCGTAAATCATGCAGATATAAATAAATGTTATGTGTCCGAATAAAAAATGCTACTGCAGGATATGAGGCGACAAGAATGTTACCTGCCACAACATCTTCCGATGCCAATGCCACTTCTAAGGACAAATTGAATGCCTGTCCCGGACCTACTTGTTGGTTCCCATGTTGCGGCCTAGCATGGTGTTGCTGCTGGCCTCTGCCTTGGGGACGCTTGGGTGGTCTCTGTTATTGTTGCTATATCGGCGGTCCCTGCTGCCAAAACATCAGAGCCTGTGTCATCAACGAATGTTGTGCCACCGGTCTCACTGCTACCGCTGGTACTCGATACTGGACTGCCCCTGGTGCTGGCAGTGCAAGAAATTGTTGTATTGGCCCTCCTGGCCTCGAATTCATAGGACAGGTAGAAACCCGATGATCTAGACTCCTACATATCAAACAATGTACGTTCAATGCCCGACACACACCTCTAGTGTGCCCTGCCTTCTCACAATAGGTGCAGCCTGTTGGGGGTTGCTGGTTCTTTCTCGGTTGTTGTTGTTGTTGCCTCGCTGGTGGTGCTGGCCCTTGTATTGCCACATCATGCATGTGATTGCCAGGGAATGGTGCTGCTACTCGGGGCACTGTTCCCCCTCCCCCTTCAATCTGATTGTGAGATCTCTTCTGACCTCCAGCCTTTGATGTCATCCTCTGGATGGTAATTTCGTGCGTTCGGGTTGCCATCAATATATTATCGAAAGTCTGGTAGTTGTGCCCTTCTATCAGTTGCAAGAGTTCAAGATCAAACCTCTGCTGAAACCTCATAGCCCTCTGGCCCTCCGTTGCTACCATCTCCGGGGCAAACCTACTCAGTCTGCAGAACTCCGCTGCGTAAGCATCCACTATTTTACCAGCCTGCTTGAGGTTGATAAACTTATGTTATAGCTCGAACTACGCCACAACTCCATAGTACTTAGTCTTGAATCTTGCAGTAAAATTGTCCCAAGCAATAGGACGTCTGATGCCCACTTCCTCTGATTCCCACCAATCACGTGCGAGATCCTAAAGTAACAGCTTTATTTGATCCACTTATCTTCAGTTGGAACCTTAGTCGCTGTCATAATAGCCTCGATGTCCTTAAGCCATGCATCCGTTGAAATAACATCTTCCGTGCCTTTGAAACATCGGGGGTTGTACTTGCAGAATCGGGTTGACGCCCCCGAATCAGTCCTCACTCCTCTTTCCAGAGCCGTCTGTAATCCTTGGTTGAGTGACACATTATGCTCTTGCAGCTGAGTGTGTATGTATTGTTGGGCCAATATCTGATGCTGCTGAGTGGCCATCATCCCTCTTATTATTTCCAGAAGAGCTGGTGTGTCTATTGTCATAGGGGTGGGTGGAACTGTTGGTGGTGTTGGAACCTCCGGATACTGCGGTCTGGCTGCTGGTTCCACTATCACCTCTTCATGGATGTGCACTTGAGGTAGCACTAGCCCTTGTGGCTGACCAACAGGGTCATGTTATTCGTGTTGTCCTTATTATTGTTGTCCAGCTCTGACAGATGCGGACAAAGAGCCCCTAAAAAAAGGGACAAGAGAACAATCAAACGACCGGACAGAAAAGATCAATGAAGTCAAATGATACTGGAATGTCAAGCTAGGATCGAGAATAACGAATCATGAGATCAAGAGAAAACATGTGTGATTGAGACATCCTATAAATCAAAACACCCCACAAGTCTGAAATCAGACCTACATGGGCCACCACTAAAATCTTGTCACGTCCCAGATCCAGAATACCGAAGAGCGGGGGAATGACTCAGCCAGCTACGTATTACGGGTAGATGAATACCGTATAATACGATCAATGTTGTCTACTAGATAAGGGGGTACATACTACATACAAGTCTCACTAGGGTTACTCCACATCTATTGTCTCAACCATTCAAACAAGAAACAGTAATATAGAACATGGAAGATAAAGAAGTAAGGCGTCCCAAATGCTCAGTCAAAATATTCTGGAGATCTGGCTTTACAAAACATAGCCAGATGATATAACAAGGTATACACAATCGTTATCAGTTGCAGTCTGATTTAGTTACAATTATGTAAAGCAAGTACAAGACAGTCCAACTAAAAGGTCGGTGCCAAGCGGCAAAAGTAAAGTAAGCAGTAAAACGAGCAGGGAAGCAAGGAACCCACTCGTGTCCTCCAGCAGCCATGCTTCTAGTATTGACCATCTTGGGGGTAGAAATAAGCTGGATCCTCGGGAACTAGTTCTAAATCTGGTCATGCAAAACCAGCGAGGTTATATCCTAAATAGCAAGTACCACAAGGAAGCATGAAATGCAGGAATAAAACCAATAAAAAGTAAATAAAGCATAATAAATATTAGTTTATGTTCTTGCTACTGGGGTTCACGTGACATCGTGACACTTCGAACCACCTTCCCAACCAAACAAGGACAGAAGTTGACCCGTCATGTCATGACATTCCGCTCACCTTAGTAGTTAACAGAATGGGATACAGTGCACAGACAAATCCAAATTAAAAGGCAATACAACTGCTATGGCTTGCTAACTATAAGTTCCAAGTTATCTTGGAAAGATGCATTATTGAATTTCTCAGTTCTTACCATGTACAAGCAAGGCTAGTCTATCCATAATCAATTACGCCAATCATGAATTACACAGGTCCTAGCATGACGCCCGTCAACAATATTACAGAAAAGTAAACAGATACTGCTTCCTGCCCGTGTGGCAGATTTACAGTATCCATAGGGACCAGCCGACATATTGGGGCAATATTAGTCCCGAAGATGACTGTCATGTAAGAACTCGGGAATTCACTCCTCTCCATGTAGTAGTTATTTTATGTTACTTAGTTGTCCCTACGTTAATTGAAATCACATGTCGTGGGTCATGATCATTCTGAATAAGTACATCCGTACGGGGTACAATATGTATAACTCTATAATAATACCAGTGCAGTTAGGTTGTATGTTTTATATAGCGTAATGCAGCAAACAAACATAGGCATGTGTTGTTTTTGTAATAAGAAAATATTTACCATTGCATTAGCATATACTCAATATTGCGTGAATTGAAAGTAATTGCATAATTGGAAATATCAGCACGAGTATACATGTTAGTGATCGGGGTCGGCTAGTCAGTCGCAATAGTTCACTGTATAAACAGGAACGTGTCTCATTCAATTCAATATAACGACTAGCCAGTCTCTTAGTTCCAAATATAGGAACGTATGATCAATGTTCAATCAAAATAGCAATGGTGCGACAACAAATGGCGCGAGCAATGAATGTTGCGAGCAACAATTGGTGCGAACAATAAATGGTACAAGCAATAAATGGTGCGCTACAATTGGTGCGGGCAACAAATGGTACGAGCAACAATCGGTGCGGACAATGAATGGTGCGAGCAACAATTGGTGCGGGCAACAAATGGTGCGAGCAACAATTGGTACGGACAATGAATGGTGCGGTCAACAACTAGTGCACTACAATTGGTGCGGCTGTGATTGGTGCCACTGCAATTGGTGCCGCTGCAATTGGTGCCACTGCAATTGGTGCCGCTGCAATTGGTGCCACTACAATTGGTGTCGCTGCAATTGGCGCCACTGTAATTGGTGCCACTGCAATTGGTGCGGATGCAATTGGCGCCACTGCAATCGGTGCCACTACAATTGGTGCGGATGCAATTAGCGCTGCTGCATTTGGTGTGGGTGCAATTGGCGCCGCTGCAGTTGGTGCCACTGCAATTAGTGCGGATGCAATTGGCACCACTGCAATTGGTTCCACTGCAATTATGTGAATGCAATTGGCGCCGCTGCAATCGGTGCCACTGCAATTGGTACCGCTACTCAAGAACTCGAAAAACCTATGAAATTCCAAAACTTCAAATGATCATAACTTATAGTCTATAAGTCAAAATGAAGTGAAAGAAAAAAAAAAAGCAAACTAGCTTAAAATTGAACCCCCTTGAACATAGAACTATTAATTTCCAAAGAACAAGTTTTGAAGATCAAAACCCCATTTTTCCTAAAGAATCCATTTTCTTCAAAGTAATTAAAACATATGAAAACGAAATTTAAATGCTACGACCACAACATTAATCATGCTAATTAGAATGAAAAAAGAAAGAGAATAGAACAATAAAATTGAAACTTTGAGGAATTCCTCCATATTGTGCAAGATGTACTTGCCTCTCTCTAATGGCTAGGGTTTTGATGGAGGAGAAATGAATTGGAGTGAATGAGGAGAGAGAGAGAAAGAGTGGTATATATACCAAGTCCAAGAGATTTCCACCATTCATTCATCTCCACTCAATCTAAGCCATTCATCCCTTCTCATGTTGAACCAAGCCAAACCAAGTTGGTTCAACATGAACCGAAATAAACTAAGAGCTAGACAAGAGCAGAAAATAAAATACAGAAAAATAACTAGCAGGTAATTACAGGAACTAAATGCGGAATAAATGCATGACAAATACTAAATAAATACGGGCAATCAGTACATGTATTAAAATACGTATTCCGGGAACGGGGAGTGACTTTTCTAAGACTGAAATCGAACCGATTTTTTCTAAACCGAACCGGTTCTCTTATTCGGTTCGGTTCGGTTCGATTTTCGGTCCAAAACCGAATAATGCTCACCCCTACAGTATTCTGGTTCTGGGACGTGACATCAACATTCCAATATATATCTTTTGCTCCACATTTTATCATTCTTCTCTCGGCGATCTAGCTAAATGTATGGAGTGAGGCTTGCATAGATATTCGAGGAGGAAGTTTGTGCCACATGAAGCAAGGTGTAGACAAAAGTACTAAGTCTGTAACAAGTGATATTAGAGAGAAGGTCAGTTGGTACCATGTCAACATCCGAGAACGTCCAGAAGGGACCCGTGTCGCCTAAGGAGAGGAATGCCAAGACCAACAAGAGAAGCAAGAACAAGGAGCCTACGATAGAACGTACCATTGTCGATCTTGCGAAACGCCTCGATATATTGGGGACATGTTCGAGGGACATGGATGAATACACATGGATTTCATGGAGCTAAGCAACACAAGTCTAGAAGAGATCTATGATGGATTGGAGATTGACATCGCTTCGCCCATGGCTATATTTCGAAAACAAATCCAAGAGATCTGATTTGCACTCGAGGAGGAGCTCGAGGCACATCGTGCGAAGATCAAGGTCTTGTGGGGGAAGGTCCGATGATCAAGGTCTCGTGGGGGAAGGTCCGATGCTACAAGGAGCTAAAATCTTTGGTTGGGAGTTTCAGAGAACTTAAGACAAGATGTAACGTCTCAGTCCCAAAATACGTGAGACCAGACGACGTGACAATGGCCAACCAATATGACTTCAAAGAGCATTCAAATTAATGGAACTGTAATGTCTATTATGAGCTCCAGTCTATGGTATACAAGATTATATATATCTGGAAGATGTCTAGATCTCATCAAGAGTAATAATAATAATTGAAACTAAACAACTGAAATATAATATTGAAAGTGATCAGTCTGGTGGAGACAAATCCATGCTAGTAGAATGAAAACTAACACTGAAAATGTAAGATGAAATATTTATATCCCATAATGTAATCCTACCGGATCTCGTGGGTACTTACATGAAAAATGCCATTAATTCAGCCAAAGTATCCCTCCAAACAAACCATCTCTCCTTGCAAACCATAGCTCCTTATGTAACAGCTAAATATATGAAAAATGCTATTAATTCAACCAAAGTATCCCTCCAAACAAACCATCCCTCCTTATGTAACAGCTAGCATAACAAACATTAAAATTCACATTAAAATTAATATTAAAAAATGGATGATGAATTTTTTTTGGTTAAAATTTGTTATATTTATTGTCATATCAGACATACCTGAAAGTGCTAAATAAACAGTCATTAACTGGCATAGGGGCAGAGAATCAGTAGACATCAAGAAGTAAACTCACAGTAACTAACAACATAAAATGCATTCATTGCAAGGGAATCCAAAAGCCAAGCAATCAGGTTCAAATAGACAATCTGCTTCAAATGCCTCAAAATCAACACACAACTTGCGCGAGTCCTCAACATGGAAAGCTAGGTGTTTCAATGTAAAATCCTAAGCTAGAACACCAAAAGGATCCGGCAAAAATTTGAGTTTTAACACTTAAAATCTACTCAGTACTTCAATGGGTTTAGGATCTCTAGTTGCGGACCGATCTTCTCTTCAGCAACCTTCTCGGCCTTCACACGCAGCTTCGTCAGCTGCTTCCTCCTCTCATAGGTAACCTTGGCCCTCTCTTTCCTCTTCTCCTCAAGCTCCTACAAGAATAAACACATAATTATCCTCAGAAGCAAAATAATTTTAATAAGCTACTAATTTCGTTTAGAAATGTTATTCCAGAAAGGGAATTTTCCAAGTTGGAATGATCTTTGAGCCTTCATTGTTTTCTAGTATCATCACCCTCGTGGGAACGAGACTTGGGAAGGTGATGACTTTGCTCTAAACATAAACTAAATTAAAACCAACAAAGAGAATAAGGGAATTTGGAGGTTTACTTGAATATATGATTCCATGGAAGTAATATAAAAAGAATTTGAAGAACAATATTTAATATGGATAGAGGCAACTACACCACACCCTTCAACTAGGAATATAGGAGACAATTGTAATAGGTTTCAAAGGTAATGTATTCACTAAGATGTCATTAGCCTAATCTAGGCTGTTCTATTATAGATCTCGTAAATTTCATGTGCACAAAGATGATGTTTGGCAAATATTAGTGGCTACAAACAAATTGGAGGTGTCCAAAGAAGAAACATGAATTGAAGCAAAATACAAATTTCTTCTCTTGGAAGTTGGAATCACTTGCAAGCGTCTACTTCGGCAGAGAAATAAACAGACACAATTTATTAGCTTGTTAGCATAGAATTCTTCAAATGTATTAGCTAAGTAATTAAATCATATATCTTCTTATTTCACTTGCAAGCGTCTACTTTGCATGAGAAAGGAAAAAAGATATAGAGGGTGCCTGAGCTTGAATTGCCTGGGTAGGATGATATCCAAACTATGTTCTAAAATGTACACGCTACTAAACATCAGATTTCTTATTTCATTAAGTTCCTTTAAACAGGTAACTGCATCAATTAACTAGATATAGTCCCCTTTCAAGCATATGTAGTAGCACTAGAAAATTCATGAAAGATTATTGAAGAACTCGGTTCTATCGATAACTAAAACAGTCCTCCGTATTCATGTTTTAAATAACTTGGCAGGCTTTCAGTAAGATGCAGTTTTCATTACATGAATAGTCCCTGTAAAATACAGAATTATTCTAGGCAAAGTTGGTATAAAGAGCATGTTGTTATATTATTAATATTGACAAAATAATGTGCCTGACAATAGTGACCATTAGGCATATAGAGTATCTGATAGCCTTGGGTCATAATTGCCTTCAGTCGGTAATGCCTACACAGTAGGCCAAGCACAAAGAGAGAGTTTATCAAAGTGAGAGATTTTACTTAAAAGCAAAAGCCTGTTAGGGTAGACCATGTCTGGTCTAAATAAATTATATCTGTTTCTTTCTTAATAGTATACAGATACACATAAACCCTTCTATATAAATGACTCATCAAAGACATGAAACTTGTGATATTCAACATATTAAGAAGCCCAGCGGCTCAAATAAATAAATCAAAATAATGAAGCCAGAGTGTAGAAACATATATGAATATCACATTGAAGTCCGAAGGGGCTCCATTCAACCAAACTTTACAAATTAACATATGAATACCACATTGATAAAAGAACAAGCAGCAAATAATAAGGCATATATCCGTTCAACCAAACTTTACAAATTAACATATGAATACCACATTGATAAAAAGAACAAGCAGCAAATAATAAGGCATATATATAGCTCAGCAAGCATGTTGAGGTACAACGTCACCTATGAGTTTGGCATGCTTATGAATCATGAAATGCCACAGTACAAAGAATACAAAACCATTATGTCAAATTTGTTTCATGAATTAACAGATACAAATAAAAATGGAAAAAGGAGAATCACCTTGATGGTATCATAATGGCTCCATCCAACCTCCTTAGAAAGTCGGCCCAAAAGGCAGTACTTGTGACCTGCCTGAAGCCTCAATACCCTACAGCAAACAGTAACAGAACATTTAATAAATACATCTTAGTTTTGTAAAAACTCAGATAAACTACTTAATCAGTACTAGCTTGAACTCATATCATTGCAAAGACGTTCCCTATTTAATAGAGAAGATTTATAAGGATGAAAATCAATGTTATCATCCATCAGAAAAATGTTTCTTGAGGCACGCCTGCTTGGCGGTTCAAACCATTAGGTTATCCAAGCCGCTAACCAAGTGGGAATGAACC
>JANAVB010019800.1:19165723-19168223 GCA_029216955.1 Iris pallida
GTCCTCCGGCTGCACCACCTCCCCCCCTCTTTCTGCAATACCGGCATTGTTGTCGTCACCTGCACACACGGAGAGAGGGGGGCGGTAGTGGGTGGGGGGCGAGTCAACGGGGGGTGTTGGGGAGTGGACGTGGGTCGCCGGAGGGGGCATGTCACGCGCCGACTTGGAAAATCGCTCGTTCTCCCATCGATTTTACCGAATCAATCGTTCTCGCTAGGACGTGATGTCGTACAAGTCTTGAGTTGCACTCGTACAAGGCTAGATGATTTAAATCATTAAAATGGTTATCTTGTTTCAATATCAACAGCGAAAGAAAAAGAGTCACATTGAAGTTACACAGAGTATACGAAACAATTCTCTTTATTCAATAAGCAACGGAATTATAAAGGCTTTTCAATAGCTCAAATGAATCTGCTAGATTGGCTTACAACACTCAAGTTCTCTCTTGCCCACAAATGATTTCATCCTTCCATACATCATGTCTTCTATATCTCGGCCGCATCATCATGTTGCAAGTCCGAGCGTGAATGCGGCCGCACGCCTCAAAACGCTATGGCATTTCATGCCTCAGCGTGTTCAAGCAAAGCTCCACCGCGAGCAATCCATTCCCTGCATCCTGCAAGCAATCTTGTGGGAGATCAGTACTAATTCTCTCGCGTACTAATAAGACCCATTTTACTAAATCGACATTAAATAAATATAGTGAATCATACAGCTTAACTTGTGATCTTTCTATATTTGCCTTATGATCGATTTCATGGCATATTCGAAACAGTAAAGCATGTATTTCATGGCAAGCATGTTATCATTTATTCGTGTAAGCAAGCAGGCAACGTATAGCAATCTCGTATTGTTTCATGGCAATTTTTTACCAACATTGACGCACTCATTCCCACACCGATGCAAGGTGAATACGCCTACCATCTTTTCTTGTTATGTTATAAGTAATCTTTGTGTAGGATCTCTATGTGCCTGCACTATTCAGTCCACTGGGCTTTATCTATATGAAGGTCACTGACATTCACCATGCTATAATAGACTATATTTCTATGGTACGATGGTGATTACTTCAGCTTAGGTTGCTAACCACATTTTTTGAAGGTCTTCCGTATATTACCAATATTTATGGCACTCTGTCACGACCCGCACCATGTTTAAGGGCACGAGCACGTGGGTACGTCCAGCCTACGCCGCAATGTCGGTGGTAGAACGTTGTATAGGTCATCTATATCATCTAACATCTAACAATATGGAATATAAATATGTCATCTTCGCACGGAGGAATAATATGGCATGTGAAATATATTTCTCAATCACAAGTTCTAAGGGAAGAATAAGCACGATATATGGATGGATGATAAAGAAGATAAAACTGAATAGCAATAGAAGTCACAACACAAAATCTAGAAGTCTAAGTCAAAATAATACATGTCCTGAATAAATATAACATCTCAATCTCATAAACTGGAGACAATGTCCAGTAACCCTAGCTGCTAGCTAAAAACACTACTAAAGGTGCACCATCAGCGAGCACCGGCTCTAAAGAAAATCTTCTGGGCATGGTCGTCAATCCTCTAAATACTTTGAAAAATATTATCCAGTCATGATTGGAGCGAAGTACAACCCAAATAGCAGTTCCAATTAATTGGCAAAAACTATAAAGCAGTGATAAAGAAAATGCTATATACGATGAGGAGAGCATGTATGAGGCAATAATATAATGGAAAGAGACAAGCAATATAATCTAAAAATGTAATCTGTGCGAGCAAATAATGGAAGAGGAACTACCATATCGAAGATAGAGCAATGTATCTGGTGAACTGAGTATGAAACTATAATAGACAATGTGTTTTGGAATACCAATTAAATATGTGACCAGCTTGGGAGATTCAATGATTTACACTAAGGAAGGCTAGCTCAACCATACGTGCAGTGTATAATAGCTAATAGCCAATGATTTACACTACTTGCCGATAGTTCTTGATCACACATCTAATTAGTATTTTCTCTCGCCCCGATTGATACGATGGATCCAACCATGACACGTTACTAGCCAATGTATTCCAGTGTTATCCAATATTATCGAATATTATCCAATACCAACGAGGACAGTATCTAATACCATTGCGATGAATTAAGATAACATCCCATGACTGAAGATCCAATGACAACACCAATCCGTGTACCATTGTGTCAATAATCATAACATTTCTAAATACTTGAATTATAGTGGTAATCAAATAATGAAAACTATCAGAGAATGTACTCACCTGTCGTCCTGAGCAGTAAATGTGAATCGATGCTCAAAGTGGAGTCGCAAGACCTATAGATGAGATATTCATATGTTAAATGGTGCTAAATAGTGTTAAACATGGTTTTTTAGTGTGTGAAATACAATCTAGGTCCATTATAGGTCAATATTGACTCAAAGTTGACTTTTGGTCGACTGGTCAACCCTGGTCAAATCAAGTCAACCTAGGTTAGGTTAACCCAATTCAAG